>JANHFX010021722.1:0-10536 GCA_027560015.1 Chloroceryle amazona | reverse complement strand
CCTTATGTTGTAATGTACGTCCTGGGAAGGTACAGAATCATTTTACTTTCCACTACCAACACTAATCTCTTCCCAAAGTCAGCCTTCCTCAACACTGCTGGCAATAATTCAAGGGTTGATGGCATGTGAAGAATCACCCTTTCCCCTCCAATTCCATTTACCTTGCCTAAACCATCTCCATGTAGAAGGGACCAGCTCTCCCTCGATAATCCCTGGGCCACCATTTTGAGAACTGCAGCGTGAAATTACACGAGTGGTGATTTTTATGGCTGTTTTATACTTCCCTAAGCAAGGACAGCGTTTAAAATTCCCCTCTTCACCTTCCCGTTGCGTGCCTGCCCCGCGGCGGCACGAACCGCAGAGCTCTGCCGCAGCGGGCGGAGCAGCAGTGGCTTTTTCCAGGTGATTTTCTCCTTCCTATTCGTAGCACGCTGCCTAACGCCGAGCTCTTTCCGCCCCAGTGCCGCACATCCGCGGGCGCCAGTTAGGCTCACGGGGCTGGCAGAGCGCTGCCCCGCCTTGCGTCACGCACTGGTGCCAGGCACGGTGCGCCACTGATCCAGAACGCCGTGCGTGGGCAGCCGAGAGCCCGGGGCTCGGCACGTCCATCCGACCAGAAAGGATGATGGATAATTTTTGCATCGCCATTCCCACAGAGACTTCTCTGCTCTTCTCTACCCTAGGCCCGCCCAAAGTACCTGAACTGTATCGCAATCAGCTGCTTCTTCCTCGCTGCAAAGACCATTGAGGAAGATGAGGTAAAGCTTCTCGTTCTTACCACCTTAGCGCGGTCTCAGTGTCTACTCGGACTCTGCCGGTCCCGCCTTTGCTTGCACATGGGAGCGAAGCTTTCTGTGTGGTTCCTGTAATGACTGGTTCTCTCACTGCTTTTTTATCTGGTGTTGGCTTCTGCAGAGGATTCCAGTACTGAAGGTGTTGGCTCGGGATAGCTTTTGCGGTTGTTCTCCAGCTGAAATTCGCAGGATGGAGAAGATTATCCTGGATAAACTGAACTGGGATCTTCACATGGCGACGCCACTGGATTTCCTTCATATTGTAAGTAAGGGGCTGTTTGCATTCTTTCTGCTGGCTGTTGGTGTAAATAAGGCACCTAGGCACAACCTCAGCCCGCAGGGGCGCGCAGACCTCAGGATGTGTTCCCAATTCCTCCGTACAAGGAGTTTCTGAAAGAAAAAAACCTTGCCAGAGCATTTTGGAGGAGTCTTGCGACACTTTGGGCGCAATTTCCAAACCACGGGCCTGCCCTCTGACCTGCTTTGAGGCATGTTCAGCCACACACTAAGACGGGGCTCCTGAAAACCTTGGCCCTGAGTCTTAACTGGTGGTGGGTTTGCTCAAAGCAAAGTGCCAGGTAGCACAAAACCAAGGAGAAAGCACTTGCTACAGAAAGGCACGGCCAGAGGACCAGATTCGTGGAGAAGAGAGAGGAAAGGAAATCATCCTGAGGCTCTCTGTGGAGTTTTATCCTCTGCTTGCTCAAGGAGTTTCTGTCTGGAACCCCTGAACTGGCAAAGCTGTGCTGTCGAGAGGGAAGGGTGGCAGGGGATAAGCCCTGAAGGCCTGGTTCCCAGGCAGACCACATGCACGATGGCAGCTTCCACCAGAAGGGCTGCACCGAGCTGGTGGTGGGTTCAACGCATCGGGTTTTTTCTATGGTGTGGCAACGCCTCCAAGGTCAAGCTGGAGGATCCTTGCGCGCCCAAGACGCGTTGCACGCTGTTCTTGAGGTCTGATCCGCCTTGGCCTGTGGGGTGGCCTGTCGGTGACACCAGCTGCCTCACGTGTTTGTTTCCCCCCCCCCAGTTCCACGCAGTTGCGGTGTCCAACAGGCCTCAGCTACTGACCATCCTGCCCAAGCTGAGTCCCTCCCAGCACGTGGCAGCGCTCACCAAGCAGCTGCTGCACTGCATGGCCTGTTACCAGCTGCTGCAGTTCAAGGGCTCCATGCTGGCGCTGGCCATCGTCAGCCTGGAGCTGGAGAAGCTGCTCCCCGACTGGCTGGCTCTCATCATCGAGCTGCTCCAGAAGGCACAGGTGAGAGCGGGGCTGGTGCCACCCCCCAGAGAGCGGGGAGAAACCGGGGCCGCAGCCGCCCTGCTCGGTATTCCGGGGATCTGACCAACCGATCGGATCCCACCTGCTGCTCTCTGCCCGCGGTTAGCGCTTCTGCGAGGAGGGTTGTGCTTGAAGGGGCAGATGGCTGGGACGGTTCAGCAAAGTCTCAACTTTGACCACGTCCAGTAGATGACAAAGGGAGGAGCCGCAGGCCACAATGGGGCCCTGATGGCTCCTCCGGGCTCTCCCTGCACCAGGGAGAAAACAACGCCCTGGGGAGAAAGGCCCTGGTGGCCGCTCGGCCATTCCCTGTTCGCTTACGGGGTGCTCCGGCACCTACTGGGGAGATGGACACTCTGTGAAACCTCTTGATAGTCCATTCGTGTGAAGAAGGAGCCAGAGGTTCCCATATCTCCTGAAGTGGTCCCACTGGGGGCCTTTTTGCTTCGTTAACGCTTCCTCCTCCGGCCAGTCCGCCGAGGAGAGGCAAGGTGTGTGGGGGGCCGGTGCGTGCGGAGCCGTGGCGGCCGAGGGTCTCTCCTTGCCGCAGCAGCGACCCCACCAACACCGCTCCCTTTGCTTCTCTTCCCTCTCCAGATGGACAGCTCGCAGCTGATCCACTGCCGGGAGCTGGTGGCACATCACCTTTCCACTCTGCAGTCTTCTCTGCTGCCCAACCCTGTATATGTCTACAGTCCCCTCCAGCATACCCTGGTGACCTGTAACAGAGGAGCGATCCAATGCCAGCCCTCCTCTGTCCCAGGGCCGGGTTTCTCCAAGGACAACGGCAGGCCAGAAGGGCCAGTCACAGCTACAGCCGCGCTCTACCAGCGTCTGCCAGCTCCCAGCGGTTGCAAGCAAGCCTCTACCAAGCGTAAAGTGGAGGAGATGGAAGTGGACGACTTCTACGACGGGATCAAGCGTCTCTACAACGAAGACGCCGCTCCAGAGGTAGTGGCTCTTGAGAACATGGGCTCTGTTTGCGGCGCTGATGTCTCGAGGCAGGAGGGCAGCGTTTCCCCTTGTCCACCTTTACAGCCAGTGTCTGTCATGTAGCCGGGAGCGCACACCACCCGCTCCGCCCGAGCTACTCCAGAAGCACGCAGGACCTGGCGTCCTCAGCTGGGGGAGAAGGGGCCATACCTTGTCAGGCTGAACTGAAGGGAGCCAAAAAAAAAAAACCAGAAAAAAAGAAAAAAAAAAAAAAATCCCAACCCTTTTTTGAATTTTTTTCTTGTGCGGCTAATTATAGTTCCACTATTTAAGCACTTAAAAACACACAAAAAAAGTATAAAAATCTAAAAAAAGACCCAAAAACCAACCAAAAAAAAAAAAGTAGCAAAAAATTGTTCCTTTCTAGTGTTGTCAGTTCCACTGTTTTTCTGCTCCTGTGTCTTGTAACCCATTCTCCGCGTCCCAGAGCTGACGTCGGTCGTGCAGAGTTGTTCCAGGTTCCCCAGCCAGCTCCCACCTCTCTGATCCCATCTGCTCCGTGCTCTCTCTCCCTCTCTCTGCTTGCTCCTCTTTTGATTCTCGGCGAGTCTCGCGCGTGATGTTCTGCACTACCCGACCTCGCCACGGCTTGCTTGCCCCTTTTTGCAAGAAAAAGACCTTTTTTGTTTCGTTAGCGGTTTGGTGTTTAAATGTGATAATATTTAAAAACTGGATTTCCATAAAAGGTTACTCACGAGAAAAACCAAAACCCCAACGCTCCCAAAGCTGCTTCGCACTCGGGTGACCGCCACGGGAGCGTGAACGTCCTCCAGCCCACCCCGCTGGCCTCTGTGCCTCACACACAGACCTCTCCCCGTTACCACAGTTGGCAGTTTCAAACCCAGGAAGCAGTTAGTGGATTTTGCATCCCTTGAACAAAAATGGTGTTTTTTTCTCTCGTTTGCACCAAGAAATGTTGCCCTCGGTGTGAACCGTCACCCACGCTTGAGACTCCGTGTCAAGCGTAACCCTTTGATTCCGCAGTCTCTTTTCTCCCCGTGTTTCTAAGCTTGGCGCGCGACCAGCACTGCTCGGCGAGGTGCTGGGGCGGCTGCGTACGCCTGAGGTTTGAAAGGTGTGTCAATGATCGGCCACAACCCCAAAACGAAAGATCCTAACCCTAAAAGTTTTGTGTTTATGTAACTTCTAACCGAGAGTAAACCCCTGACGATCTTGTCTCTTTAATGTCACCCCTCTGTTGCTCAGAACGACCTGTCCCAACCGTAAGCTCTCTCCACAGCCCTGAGGAAGGTATCGTATTTGGAGCCATTGTACTGATGAAAGCCTTCTGGTAGCAATAAAGAAAGTTGTCCTGGATCCCGACTCTTGCTCTGTGCTTTCCACCTGCGTCCGGAGGCTGCCAGGGACCGGTGAGGGGGTGGCTTTAAGGTTCCGGCCTTAGCCGTGGCTCCGGTGCTCCCTGTTCCCTCCCAGAGCAGCCCCAGCCTGAGGACAGGCCACTCGGTGCACAGCTGGGACGCTGCTTTCCTTGGGCTTCAGCTCTTCCCACCTGTGCCCTGGAAACTGCCTCCTGAGGCTGCGCTTCTCCAGGGGCTGTGCCCCTTCCCACCATCCCCGTGGTACAACCAGTCCCTGACCTTTTGTCTCTTCCCAACGTTTCATCTTCCCCAGCCCAGCTGCTGGCCGTCACCTGGCACACCCCTGCTGCAGGATGTTCCACGGGAGCACACAGATGGTCTTTTTATTTGGCTAGTGGCACTAGGAACAAACCCACTCCACACCCCCGGGGTTCAGACAGAGCCTTTGCCTGGTCTGGCAGACCTACCTCGGGAGCGTGCTGCTGCCCGGCTGTCCTTGGGCAGGCCCGGGCACCCCCGTGGGCCAGATCTCCGGCTACAGCCCAGGGGCACCAGCTCCCCACTCCTGCCCTGGGAGAGCTGTGCCTTGGGGACCCACCAGCCTCAGCCTTAGAAGCTAGAGCTGGCACACGGGCCTCTGCATGGGACCACAGCAACATCACGAGCTGGCCTTCAGCCCTGCAGCTCTGTTGGTGCTGCAGCTGCCCGCGTCCCCGGCCAGCCGGGGCCGGCGAGGAGCCGAGGGAGCACGCTCTGCAGGCGTGTGCACATCTGTGGTGGTTCGTGGCTAAAAAGGGGATGTTCAAAAACGGGCTCGCCTTTGAAAACAAGGTGCATCCCAGCGAGATCAGGTCCCCCATGTAGCAAGGTCCAGCTGATTTGGAAACACCCTCCCACTGCCAGAGGGAAAAAACATTTCCCACTTCCCACATTTCCTCCCCTCAAAAAAGCCCAGTCGATTGACGCAATCCAAACGCACGGCCCCCACCTTCCACCTCCACTTCACTCTACAGCAATGAGCTGACTCGATGCTGTTCCCACCGTCACAACAGGGGATGATCCTGGAGCGCTTCCAGGGCTTCCCATCACCCCCAGGGGAACAACCCCCTGATGCCCGTGACTCCACGTGGCCTTCCCACAAGCTCCACAGCAGCCCGGTGCTTCCCAGCGGTGACCTCTCCGCAATTTTCTCCGCAACGCAGAGGTCCCGACACCCCTCGTCCACCCGCCCCCCAGCCCACAGCAGCGCGGCACCGCACCCCCCAGCCTGCGCCAAGGGGCACCTCCAGCCTGGAGCTGTTCCTAGCTCTGGACCTGGGAGGTTTCTGAAGTTCTCTATTACTCTCCCACAGCAGCAGGAGGGTTAAGCCCACAAGCAGGGTTTGGAACTTGGCCACTCCCTTGCTGCAGCAGATGAAGCAGCTTTCCCAACTCTGCTGGGGACATCTGGTGACACCGATGTCATAAATAACCTCTGCGGGCTGTCCACCAGCAGGTTTCACGCTGCCATCCCCTCCCCGTGCCAACACCTCTTCCTCCAACAGCTGCCCGCCATGGAGGAAGGCACCAAAGGGCACGTCTCCATCCCTGCCCCCGGCGCCGAGGCGTTGGAAAGCCTTGGGGATGCTCCCTCAGCTTGGCCCCCCCCCGTCCCACGCACGTCTCACTGCCAACGCTGCTCGCGGTGCCCATATGCACCTTCTGCTCGCTGGTCCCCTCCCTCTGCCCCGGTATCCTCTGCCACCAGATTACAGACTTTCATCTTGTTCCCCCCCCAGCCCCTAAAATTCCATATGGCTCCGTTCCCCATGAATTTACCTTTAATAAAACAAAATAACCCCCCCCAACCTTGTGCTGACACCAGGTGCCTCAACACCCCGTGGAGACAAATTCCTCGGGTTTGCTACCTGCTCTGTAAGAACATTTCTCCACGTTTTGAGCCGATTTCCTTCCAGCCAAGCGTCCCCCTGGCTCGAACCGTGACGAATCAGTAGCTAGGGGGTCAGCATCCAGCACCATCACAACTCAGCGGACTTTGTAACGCGGAGCCACAAATAAATTTAGGCTGCAAGGGACCTCTAGAGGACATCTGCTGCAACCTCCAGCTCACGGCAGGGCTGGTCCTCCCTCTCCCCTCAGCCTCTCCCTTTCCAGAGGGAGGCCTCCAAGCCTCTGCAGTCTCACCTGGCAGGCTGCTGCTCCATCCCATTTATCATTAGTGCCCTCCTCTAACTCCACTATGTCCTTCTGGAGACATCAAGTCCAGAGCTGCACGTGGGACTCAAGGCACCAGCACAGCAAGACTCTAGAGCTGCAAAATAAAGGCAGTTCACATAAATGTTGGTATTTGGTTTGTGCCCATCTGCTTCTTTTGACGTAAAGCTTTAAAAAACTAATTCTATTTGGAGTTTAGAAGTCAACTACCAAAAGGGCTTTTCCCCTCTTCAAACCTTCTTGACAGAGCAGCGCTACTGGTGGGTCACCCAGCGCTGAGCCCCTCCAGCTGAAGAACAACCACCTCCTCCAGTACTGCCCAGCACTTAGGAGGGGCAGGAGGAACACCCTAAAAGCAGAGCTAAGTAACCTGCGGGGTATTTGGGCAAGTTAGCAGCTCCCGTGGAGGGGGCTGCACAGACAAGCACGGCAAGGCCCCCGGGCCTGAGGCGCTTGTCCCCGACGCTGCACACCAGCCCAAGCTGCAGAAAAAAAGACACGGCACTCGTAAACCGTGCCTTTTGCTGGGCAAGAACAGCGACCAACATCACGTGCGCAGACCCTGGGCTGGAGGTGACACTCGCCCTGCACGAGGCGCAGGGGTGGCTGGAGGACCAGCACGCCCCGTGGCTGTGAGAGTCATCACCAACTGCAGAGAACAGGTGGTTTCTGCTACCTACGGGTGGCCCGGAGCACACGGAGCTGCCTAAGCCCTGTCAGAACAAAAAGGATTCCCTCCCGCCAGTTCCCAGTTAAAAACACACCCACAGAGTCCCGCAGAATAAGAGAGGAATTAACACAGGCAAGTTTTTAATCCAGCAACACTGCCCAGGACCCGGCCCGTGAGGCATTAGCTACCCTGTTTTGTCCCCAGAAGGACCAAGTTCTCTAGACGCGGCTGTCTCGTGGCAAGGGCTGAAGGGTGGCCCCTCAGCAGCTGTCGCCCGAGACCACGGCAGCCTAGAGAGCAGGCTCCATTTTTTGGTATTAATGTAAATTCTGTGCTAAGCTACATTTGTGCAAACACCCGTATCCCTTCAGCTTGGGCGACAGGCAGCAACCCCGTTTACGTAGCCGGTAAACGGTTACAGCGCGTGCGCAAGGCCAGCGTTTTGTAACCTTCCCGGCTGCATCTACAAAGTCACTTGGTTGGTTGCAAAGGCTTCCGGGATAAACAGTTTTTCTGCAGCTTTAGAAAGCCAGCCACCTGCCTGGGGAGAGCTCCCAGCGATCTAACCCTCGTCAGCTTCTGGAAGAAAAACCCAGCAGGTTTCAGCGGAGGCCCTCGGCAGCTCGCGCTTCACGCGCGGCTCGGGAAAGGCAAAAGCTAGACGATTTAATTGTACCTCTTCCACAGCAGGTTAGAGGAGGTGAATTCCTTGATTAAAGTTCATGGATGAGAAGAATAAATCACTAGTATTCGGTTGAAAAAAAGAAGAGAAGTGCATCACCCCACATGAAAACCATCCAAAGAGGAGCAGGCTGTCTCCTTCCACCCATCCCAAACCACCTGGAGGTCGCTACACACCAAGTTTACAGCTTCGTTTTTACCTTCTAACAATATTTGGGCACTTGTCAAGCTTTTTGGACTGACTTCCGAAGTAAACAAGTTGAAAAGTTTTAAGAACTATCCCACATTCAAGATTGTTAAAAAAATAATCGCTACGTAGGCTTCATGAAGACAAAACGAAGCCCTCGATCCAAGTGCAAGGCAGCGCAGCTCAGCTGTACGGGAAGAGATTCCTACTTTGCTCATACAGAGGCAGATCAGCCGGGAAATAAGCCCTTGACCATCCAGGCCAAGCTCCATCACCAGTGCAACGTCAGCCAGCTCTGCTTCTTGCAACCACGTGCTGAGAGCAGGAAGCCACCTACGTCTAACGCCGCCTTCTCAGCACGCGTCAGAGGAGCGCGGGACGTAGCTGCGATGAAGTCGTGGCGTCCAAAGCAACCAGGCTGGATCTTTAGAGGCAGAGACAAAGTCCCCCCCCCTTGGGTCTGTCACTCTATTTGTCACCAGCAATAGGCCCGTGTTATGGCAAAAGGAAAGAAATCGGGGAGAAAGAACCCAAAGCAGGTAACCCAGCGCAGTATCTCACATTCTGGCCGAGGTCTCTCCGCCAGCCGTTACCTCTGTTGGTTTTGGTATCCTCAATTCTGTCGGAGACGCGCCGGGAGCAGACAGATCCCGCCCAGAGACAGACAGCACAGCGCACCCTCAGACGCACGGGTGACAAACACAGAGGGAAGGAGAGAAGGGCGGACGTGATGGAAGAATGAGATGGTTCTTCTCCCAGCCGGGGTGCCCGTAGCCGCAGGCTCTTCCAGTGCCCTACTGTCCACTGGGAGAGGGGGTGTGGGGGCTTTGGCAAGATGACGGTTACATAAAGAAGAAGCTACAGAAAAAAGAGAAAAAACAGAAAAAGAAAAGAAACAGAGGTTCAGAATTGAAATGAAAAAGTGAGAGAGGGTGGAAAACAAAACAAACAACAAACCCAAAGCAAACAAAAAAAAAAGGAGGAACAACATTTTAAAGAAAATAAGCCATGAAGGGAAGAGTGCGCTGGGGAGGTGTCGGACAAAACAACTACACCCTGAGAGGTCTGGGGAACAAGCTCACAACCGCCACGAAAAACGACTGACAAACACCAGCACGAGCCTACGGAGGCACCTCAAAGGCACAGGACGACCTGCCGGGAAACTGGCAATGGCAAAACGGAGTCGCAAAGGCCACGCCGCGACCAAAGCGTTGGGGTAAAAATGTATTTTCTCTCCCCGCTTCAAGCGTTGGGGCTACTGGCGTACGTAACCTAAAGCACACACAGGAAATAACTGAGCTTATGCCGTCGGGTTATTATTCAATTTGTAATTCAAAACCTGCAATATTTTAACATCAAATAAAGTGACAATATCTAACAGATGCGTACATATCATTTGCATTAACACTGTATGTAGGTTACACAATTCTTTAGTTACAAACATGGGTTATTTCCAAATAGCAAGGTAATAAAGTTCTACATCTATAGTTTAAGGCAATCAGGATATAAAAAAAAAAGTATACAAATACAATATTTCTACGCTGTTCACAGCTTTATTTTCTGTTAATTAAAAAAAAACAAAAACAACAAACCCTTCATACTGGTACAGGCCCACGGTGAGAGCGCCACGGGAATCACACACTGCAAATGCAACCAGGGTGCTGGGAGAAGAGACAAACCCGCGCTCTTCCAACACCTCAGAAGGGCACACCGGACTCAGGCGGACGCGCCCGATGCCATCGCACCCAAAGACACGTTTCCATTTTCAGGTGGACGTTTTAGGAGAAGCAGAATGAGAGCTCCCCGGAGAAACACTGGGCGTGGGAAATAACGGCACGCTTAGAGAGAGGCCCCCGGACACCGACCTCCTTGGTGGGATTTCAAGCCAGCAAAAGCACGTGGGAGGGGGTGACCCGAGTGGCGGTTTGGAGGCTGCTGAGGAGCCCGGGGTGGGTTCCGGGCGCTGCTCTCTCCCCTGCCTGGCAGCGCCACACACCGCAGGAGGTGCGGGGAGATGCACCTTCCTTCTCACTGCCCTCCCGCAAAGGAACCCTGCAAGCCCCGGGAGGTTCTGGGGGAGAACGCTCTCATTCGTCTCCGCCTTTTCAGCTGCCTGCCGGATGCGCACGTGCCCACCTCTACAGAGGAATCGCGGCCGCTCGCAGACACCTGGGTGGTCTTTGTTTTCCCAGTCTGGGGGACCGCCACCACCCCAGAGCACAAGTTCCAGCGTGCTTCCCTGCTCCCTTCTACTATTCCAAGGTTTGAAATCCACCTCGTCAGGAACATGCAGCATTATCAGCTAGTTATCGTTGCTGTCTACTGCGCATGAAAGGTCGCGGTGCCTCTCGAGCGAGGCTCCTGGCCGTGCCACCGTCTGCCCAGTCTCACCAGCT
>JANHFX010021720.1:0-29719 GCA_027560015.1 Chloroceryle amazona | reverse complement strand
TGCAACAACAGTCCTGGCTTTTCACACATTTGCAGAAAAAGCCAGCAGCTTATCTCCTGATTTAGGTTGTGCCTTCTCCAGAGAAGCAAGCAAAGATCTCTCACCACCTCTGCTGAAAACATCTGCTTATAAATAATAAATCTGTTTTCTTTTTAAAAACATACTGGCTCTGTTTAAAATAAATGTTCTGATTTTTGTTGTCTCTTTTACCCAGCCTAAATGGGGCCAGTTTGCACCACCAAAGAAGGCCTAACATCTGCATAAAAGAAATCCTATGTTAAATCCACTGATCATGGTCATAATGCCATAAATGGCCCAACAAGAACAATGAAGCTGCTTAGATTTTTCAAAGCGGCTTCTGCTGAACTCCAGTCACTTTGTATAGTGACATGTCAGCTCCATTTGTATTAAACTTTTCTTCATAAATAAATGCAAATTTAAACTATGCTTTGAAATACTTTATCCATTTTAACCATAATAATTTCGATTAATTAATGACAATGGTGGTATCCATATTAAATATGAAAATATGTTACTATTGATATGTCATAATTGTTTCTAGAGAGTATAAATATATGTCTGCTCTACTTCCCTTCCCATGATATTTTCCCCATCCACATTCAGAAATTGGGCTGGATTATTTCACAGCCTTGCCCTTAATCTGTATTTTATCACATTCTAATACTAGAACATGCACTTTTACTTGAAGTCCACTTCAATATCGCACCAATATATGGTGACAAGGGGTTATACTGGTGGGTGGTAGGAGAGATACAATACGTCTCCCCTAGCAGATGGGAGAGAGAAAAGAAGAATCACCTTCAGCTGAAAATTTCTGTTTCCTAACCAAATATTTCTAAGCCTGAGAAGATGTAGCAGTGGGATAAAAGCCGCATGCACATTTAGGCTGGAGACTAGAAGGTTCCTAACAGCCACAAGGTCTGTTCCTCTGGAGCAGTCCCCAAAGAGGAGCAACGAGTCCAGCCATCATTAGGGTAGAGCTTGACCAGCTTCTGCATGGCTATTTTGAAACCTCAGGCCAGTCTCAGTAGGTCCCTTGCACGTCTGTGACTGTCTGTATGTTACAGCTTGCCAGCACCCTGCTCGTTGCAGAACATGTGGCTGATGTAGTCACATAGGATTTTCCTGGAAGTGTTTAATTCAGGGCAAGTGTTTCATTTCTGATTAAGATTTAGCGATATTTCCCCTTAGAGCAGGAATTAAAATTCTTTGTTATGTGTGATGAATGTGCTGCTTCCAGCTCACAGGAAGGAATTATCAATGGGATCTCCAAATATTTACCAAAAGGAATAACATTTAATGCTTCAGTTAAGTAAAAATATGTTCACTGCTGGAAGTTATGCAATTAGTGTAGCAAAAAAATAATAAAAAAAAAAGAAAGATTACAAAGTGTTTACCATTTAATTATGTACAACTAAGTGACCTCTATCGTATTTATCTCTCAACAAAAACCCCACCGGACAAACAGGGTTTGCTTGAGGGCCCAAAGCAGCACCATTTCAGAGATGCAATCTAGTTTTCTCCCTGTTGTGCTGAACATTATCCAGACTGGCTTCAAACGATGCCTGTCTCCTACATCCTGAGTACCACAGGAGGAAATTACACCTGCTATGAGAAGCTGACATCAGACCGGCAGGTTATGCACACAGAGAAGGTGTTAACACTGACCATATATTAACCCACCAACATGTGCTGTTGAAAAATCAGTGTTTCAACTAACAATTACCAGGCATTACAGGATTAAAATGACTAGGCTTGAGAACAGTGAGGTTCATGTGAAGACACAAGCTAATTCCATATTCCCATTGAGGTCCGTATTAAACACTCAAAGACTCAAAGAAGGTTAAGAACTCATATGAGCCTCCAAAACACTTCAAGGTGCCAATAAAACAAGCAATACATGGAGTGCAAATAAAATGTTTTCAGTTCATGGCCTCCTCTGCTTGGAAAATGTCCAGACCCTGAAAGCATGCAGAGCTGCACTGGCCATGCCTTGTGCAGCTGAGAAAACACTCAAGGACTTTGGTGGGCTGTGAAGCTCAGCCACCTCAAAGTGACTTTGAGAAAATGACACTCTAGTTACAAGCCTGGCATGCTGCTTTTTTAACATGTGCTGCCCTTGCTACACAGTAGGAATTCCTAGGTAACATTTTCAAGGAAAAGAAAATAACTTCCACCCAAACATTTTCTTCAAAGAAATTTGAGGTTTTCTTTTTACTTTTTTTGTAATTAAATGAAAATAGTTGACATTTAATAATAAACAGGCACTTCTATTAAAACTGCCCATCTATTTTTTTATTGTCAAAACCTAATGAAAGGAACATTTCAGTTAGCTGTTCACTTCCCCCTAGATGCTTCTACCTTTATCAGTTGTCCTTTTCTCCTGTCCAGTGCAGTCACGGCCCAGGCTGGGCTGGCACAGAAAAACATTTTGTTCTGCAGGAAGCGCGGCTTCAGTAAAAGCAAATGGAGGTCAAGGTTTCATAGACAGCTTTGCAAACAAGGTGCAAGAGTAACCAACAAATTACTTGTATGGTGACTCGACACTGAGGTATCACTTGCCGTGTTTATTTCAGAGCACTCTAACTCATCTAGCCAAACACAGCACCTTCTACGTCAACCTTGTTTTGCTGATTATCACAGCACATAATAAAAGAAAGGCAGCATCAAACAGTATCTAAGAACAAACCATTCTAAAGTGATACTGAAAGTTCTATAAATCTCAGTTAGAATTTAAGCATCTGGAACTCAATTCATCCCCTGAGTGCTTCTGGACTTCATGAGGGAGAGAAGAGCCCCAAGGGTCTAAGACTAAGATGTGATCAAACTCAACATCTGTTCAATGCACTCATATCACACATCACACAGACAGAGTTTATTTTGAGGGTGGAGCTTAACAGAAGTCCCCCACATAATTTTTCTTCCAGATTCTCCCCCTGCGCATAGTTAGCCTTTTACAGCATCAGCCACACGTATTAAATTGATAGCAGTTAAATACAAAGCTTAGCAATTCATGCAAAAGCATCAAGTTTATTAGTCTGGGCTCTTTCAGCAGCAATAGCAGCTGGCACTGAGAAGTTGAGGGAATAAATGCTGCCAACTGAAGTCCCTATTTTTTTCAGCAAAGAAAGAAAACCCACAAACAAGCAGAAGTCCACCTGCTTGGCAAATACTTTCTCCTTCAAAATTTTTGAGCTGGAGAAAGGCCTTAGTGGCAGCTGCTAGCTAAGAAGAACCACTGCCTTTTTCCTTCCATGTCAGATGGCATAGAAACAAGGATACATTCATACTGACTCTCCCAAAATAAGAGTCCGTGCTGCTGTTATACAGCTGAAAATATGCCTCTGAGCCTCAACACATACAGGAGTTGTGACTGAGTATCCCCAAATTGCATGAGTAGAAACTGTGCTGAGCCCCACAGAAACCTCAGGACTTTAGTCCACCCTGCCCTCTTCTTCACTGCTGCCTTGATTCTGGAAGAGAATAACCCCTGTGTTGCCCCAGGCCATCATGGCTTGACTGTCTCCTCCTCTGAGAAAAATACTTTGTCACAGGTAACCAGTTATGTGATGACGACCATTGCCACAAAGCCCTTGCTGCACACGCAGAAGATCACAGCAGCGTGCTGGAGACAGGAAGGTTGGGGAAGCTCAGCAGAAGCATGGCACTTACTGTGAAGCAAGGCTTCTCATTTATTTGAAGAGGTGGCACAGAGATGTCAGCTGGGACAGCCCTTGACAGATCATTCATAACAAATCAACTCTGAGCTGACAGGGGCTTTGGAGCCACAGCTGCTCTTGTCATTGCTGGGAGGAATAAAGCTCTATGCAGCTGGCTGCAGCTGGTAGTGCCGATCCTCACAGCAGCAGCAAGAAAGACTCATCACTCTTTGTATCTTTGGAGATGAATCTTCCCCAAATCTATCCTGCTTTGAAGAGATGTGAGGACAGGAAAATAAAATACGATTTATAATCTCTTTTGATCAAAATTTAAGAAGAATCTCTTATGAGGTGATCTCAAGAATAACAAAGAACTAATCAGAACTGATTCACACTCTTGTGTATCTGTTAGTATAGCTGGGTTGCTCTTCTCTCGACTGTCACACAAAAGCAATGGGAAGACTGAAATGGCCTAATTTGGAGCCTGACTAGGTTGCCTGTCCTATATATAAATTAACATTTTAATACAGGATTTTAGTGTGATTACTGACTTTCAAATGTCAACTCTACTTGGAATAATTATTACCAGTGGCATATATTAGCTTAAATATCTTCCTTGTATTAAAAGGACTACTTGTAAGGAAAATAAAAACTCAACAACTTGTGATATCTAGATAGCAACTAATGAAAACTCAAGAGTAACATCAGCTGATGCTTACTGTTTGTATCTTAAGTTACCTCAAGTCAATGAAATAGATTCCTATCTTCACTTTTCAGTTCTCACACATCATATTGCTGCAACTGCACTTCAGAGAAAATTTTAAACGCAATGTTCAAACCACATAGCTCTGTTTTCCTAAAACCTTTTGTCGTATTTGAGAAAATACATGTAATGCCATATCCTGACAGTTTTATTGCATCTATTTTAAGCAAAACATCTTTGGTTTGATTTTAAGATGCCTATTACCCTTCCTTTGATAGTCAGGTCTCTTGAGAGATATGATCTCATGTCTCAATCATATTTAGGATTAATTGACTAATAAACATGCAAATGATATCACCTCAGACTAAAAATGTGTGGTGGGTTGATCCTGGATAGGCAGCCAACCTCACATCCAACTGCTGGCTCACTCCCCCACCCTGCAGTGCAACCATCCAGATAGGGGAAAAACTAAAAAGAACAGGAGCAAAAAAGCCTGTGGGTAGGAACAGAGACAGGGATATCACTTGGCAATTGCCGGTGGGGCCAAACCAGACTTTACTCTGGAAATGTAACTTAATTTGTTGTCAATTGAGATAAATGCTTGAGTACTGATTTGGATACTCGGAAACAAAAACAAAGAACCCAAACCAAACATATACACACTTAGGAAACCAGATTTTCTCCACCTTTCCCAGACTCATCTTTATGCAATCACCTCTCTCCATTCTTGGAGAAGGAGGTGGGGCAGCAGAACTGCCATGTTGGACTTCTGAAGGGCAGATTGTGACTTGTTTAGGAGACTGCTTGACAGAGTACCTTGGGAGGCAATCCTGAAGGGCATAGGAGTCCAGGAAGGCTGGACACTCTTCAAGAGGGAAGTCCTAAAGGTGCAGGAGCAGGCTGTCCCCATGAGTGGTAAGACAAGCCAGCAGAAAAGAAGACTGGCCTGGCTGAACAGGAAGCCTTGGCTGCAACTCAGGGAAAAAAGGAGAAATTATGGCCTTTGGAAGAAGGGGCAGGCCACATGAGATGACTACAGAGATGTAGTGAGGCTATGAAGGGAGAAAATTAGAAAGTCCACAGCCAGACAGAAATTAATTTGGCTTTGGCTGTAAAAGACAACAAGAAATATTTCTCTATTGGATTCAGGAGGAAACGTGGTAACTAGGGATGAGGAAAAGGCTGAGGTGCTTAATGCTGCCTTTGCCTTAGCGTTTAGTAATAGGACCAGTTGTAATCTGTGAATCCAGTCCCCTGAGCTAGAAGACAGACACCAGGAACAGATCTGCTACACCACTTAGATATACACAAGTCTATGGAACCAGATGGAATTCACCTGATAGTTCTGAGAGAGCTGGCACATGTGTCCACCAAGCCCTTTTCCATCATTTTTCAGCAGTTGTGGCTGATGAGGCAGGTCCCATCAGACTAGAAATTAGCCAATGTAACACCCATCTATAAGAGGGGTTTGAAGGAGGATCTGGGAACCTACAAGCCTGTCAGTTTTACTTTGGTGCTGGGGAAGCTGATGGAGCATGTCATCCTGAGTACCATCACACTGTACATGCAGGACAATCAGATGATCAGGCCCAGTCAGCACAAGTTTATGAAGGGCAGGTCCTGCTTGACTAACCTGATCTGCTTCTACAACAAGGTCACTCAGTGGATGAGGGAAAGGCTGTGGTTGTTGTCTATCTGGACTTTAGTAATGCCTCTGAGACCATCTCCCACAGCATTCTCCTGGAGAAACTGGATGCCCATGGCTTGGATGGGCATATGCTTCGCTAGGTAAAAAACTCGCTAGACAGACAGGTGGTGAATGGAGTTAAATCCAGTTGGCAGCCAGTCACAAGTGGGGTCCCCCAGGGCTCTGTACTGGGGGCTGATCTGTTTAATATTGATGACCTGGCTGAGGGGATCAAGTGCACCCTCAGTAAGTAAGTCTGCAGATGACACCAAGCTGGGTGGAAGTGTCAATTTACTTAAGGGTAGGGAGGTTCTGCAGAGGGATCTGGACAGGCTGGATCAATGGGCCAAGGACAATGCTATGAATTTCAATAGGGACAAATTCTGGGTTCCTCACTTCAGCTACAGAACCCCCCAGCAGTGCTACAGGCTTGGGGAAGAGTGTCTGGAAAGCCTCTCAGCAGAGAGGGAGCTGGGGGTGTTGATTGACAGCTGGCTGAACATGAGCCAGCAGCATGCTCAGCTGGTCAAGAAGGCCAATAGCATCCTGGCCTATATCAGGAGTGGTGTTGCCAGTAGGACCAGGGATGTGATTCTACCCCTGTACTCAGCACCAGTGAGGCCACATCTTGAGTGCTGGGTTCAGTTTTGGGCCCCTCACTACAGGAAGGACATTGAGGTGCTGGAGTGTGTCCAAAGAAGAGCAACAAAGCTGGTGAAGGGCCTATGGAACATGTCTTATGAGGAGCGGCCGAGAGAGTTGGGGTTGTTTAGCTTGTAGAAAAGGACACTGAGGGAAGACCTTAATACTTTCTACAACTCCCTGAACAAAGTTGTAGCCAGGTGGGATTTGTTCTACCAAGTAACAAGTGATGGAACAAAAGGAAATGGCCTACAGCTGCACCAAGGGAAGTTTAGATTGGGTATGAGGAAGAATTTTTTTACTGCACAGGTTATCAGGCTTTGAACCAGCTTGCCCAGGAAAGTGATGGAGTCCCCATCCCTGGAGGTATTTAAGAGTTGTGTAGACATACTGCTGAGGGATATGGTTTACTCAAGGTCTTCTCAGTGTTAGGTTAATGATTGGCCTAGATGAACTTAAAGGTCTTTTCCAAGCTAGGAAATTCTGTGATTCTGTGATTGTTTCTGAACTGTTTTCTGTACATCTCAAAGGAAGCAATTAAAACTAACATGCAAATAGTGAATGATGCCAGGCATTTTGGAAAACTCTCCTTTCAGAAACAGCTCATTGCCTACATACACAGTCACACATAAATTAATGGTAAGAACCTTTAGGTACTGCTAGATCTAACAGAAACCTGCAATATCACCAGGGTCTTATTCTATGCTTGGAAATATCCTTTCACAGATTCACAGAATCACAGAATGGTAGGGGTTGGAAGGGACCTCTAAAGATCATCTAGTCAAACACCCCTGCCAGAGCAGGATCGCCTAGAGCAGGTCACACAGGAACAGGTCCAGGCAGCTTTTGAAAGACCCCAGAGACAGACATTCCACCACCTCCCTGGGTAGCCTGTTCCACTGCTCTGTTACCTTCACAGTGAAGAAGTATTTCCTCATGTTGAGGTTGAACCTTCTGTTTTCCAGTTTATGACCATTGCCCCTAGTCCTGTCCCTGGACACCACTGAGAAGAGCCTGGCTTCATCTTCCCAGCACCCACCCTTTCGATATTTATAAGCATTGACAAGATCCCCCCTCAGCCTCCTCTTCTCCAAGATAAATATACTCAGCTCATGCAGCCTTTCCTTCTATGGTAGGTGCTCCAGGCCCTTAATCATCTTAGTGGCCCTGCGCTGGACCCTCTCCAGTAGTTCCTTGTCCTTCTTGAACAGGGGAGCGTAGAACTGGACACAGTACTCCAGTTGAGGCCTCACCAGCACAGAGTAGAGGGGGAGGAGAACCTCCCTCGACCTGCTGGACATGCTCTTCCTTATGCATCCCAGGATGCCATTGGCTTTCTTGGCCACGAGGGCACACTTGGCTCATGGGCATCCTGTTGTCCACTAGGACTCCTGGGTCCTTTTCCCCAGAGCTGCCCTCCAACAGATCAGCCCCCAACCTGTACTGATACATGGGGTTGTTCTTCCCCAGATGCAGCACTTTACACTTGCCCTTATTGAATTGCATTAGATTTCTCCCTGCCCAGATCTCCAGCCTGTCTAGGTCATGAGTTGACATGGTGCTTCACAGCATGCTCTGGGAGCAGGCATGTAGGCAGCTTGTGTGTTGTTTTTTTGTGTTGTTTCCTTTTAGTGGTCAGGTATTTAGGTGTTCTTTATTCTTGTAGGTGTGGTCGGACTCAGTGATCTACAAGGTCCTTTCCAACCACAATTATTCTGTGATTCTGTGACTTCTTTGAGCTTGTTCCATTGTTAATCATTTTCATCATTAAATGTGTCTTACTTTTTTGTAGTTGTCTTCAGTCCCCAGTCATTAGTGCTTGTTGTGTCTTTCCCTGATAAATTAAAGTCCCTTTTGATACTAGTATTTTAGTTAAGTTTTTTAAGATAGCAACAACTATTTAATTATGCTCTTCTCTGAAATAAGATAAACAGACAAATCTCTTGCTGTGAGGCATTTTCTTGGTTTTGAACTTCATAGTTTTTCAATACTCTTCCTTCTTCCAAGATAGTTTAAAAGCCTGGACAGCAGAAGCAGACCCAGTATTTTATCAGGTGGAATCACTTCCCTCCTTCTGCTGCCCTATTTACCAGATCTTTTTGCAAGATCTCAGGATTGCTAACATATCACATTGAGATGCTTGTCTGCTCTGACCTACGCCTCCAAATCAGGCCTGCAGCTTTTGGAGCTAAATTACTGATTTTGAAGGTATGTCCGCATTCCTTGCTCCTAAATGCATAACTTTGCATTTGTCTATGTTAAAAAGGAACTTTGTCTGGAATGTTTCGCTGCTGTGTCCTTAGAGCTATTTGCATTTCTGGCAGTTTTGTGCCATGTCCAGATTTGATCAACCACAGTCCTGTATTTGCTTTCAAGTCCTGCTTACTGTCAGATCTAGTACCTGTCTCTGCAAAATCCTATCTTTATTGGAACCCCAGGCAGTATTTAATCAAATAAATGCCCTATGAATGAAATTTTGTCTACAAGTTGAGGTAATAACCTCAAATAATGGTGTCAAAGGACACAGCGGGATAAGATCTCTCCTTTGTCCATAATAACATATCACCTAAAATTACTTTCTCATGGCTTACGTCCTTATGTTCCAGCTTTTAACTGACTCCTACATAATCCTTTTTATTACTTTGCCTGTTACTGAGGTCAACTTGACTGGTCTGATACCTACTTCCTTTTTCCAAATATTATTAGCTAAACATTTTCTTGGGCTCCTGAAATTTCTCAGACTATATAAAATTCATTTAAAATGCACATCAGTTTTCTGGAATTCTCTTCAGCCTGCTCTCTGCCCCTATTAACAACCTAGCCAGGACTCACCCTTTTGAAAAGAGTGAAAAAGGATGAACTGACACAGGTCAATCCTGGTTATTACTACAAATCATTAACTATACCATCTGATGAACAAGTTTGGTGGGACATTTAATTTTATACTTAACTTACCCATCTATTTTAGCAGAAAAGGAAGGTGTTAAGTGTGCTCAAATCTAGCAGTATGTTCTCCAACAGTAGGTAGTATGTGATTCCATCTTGCATTGCTCAGATGACAAGTATAGCTAGTACACTTCCACTTTTTTCTTAAAATTAGCTCATGTACTTTGGAGAGAGATATTTTTCTTCAGAGTTAAAATTGCACAACTGTTTCTGGAGCTTGGAATATCTTGATACGCTGCCTAATGCCTCCATATACCTTTTGCCTCCTTGTGCAGGACAGGAATTTCTTTAGAATAATTTTATTTTGGAGCTGTACTGCAAGTTTCAAGCTATAGTAGTATTCCATCCACTTATTGCTGTCCACAAGAGAGAGCTGAGAATTATTAAAATTACAGCTACTGGTATCAGTCATAGTTTAAGTTGACCTACTGGGTACTGCTCATTGCATCTGTACTATGAGCAATTGGACACAACATAGCTTGATTTTTCACATCTCTGCATTGCTTTCAAGGCTCAAATTCTTTGATATTCAATCTGTCTCTCATGGCTGCCTGTGGCTGTACTGTCTGGTCCCTCAGGTATTTTATTATTTAATATTACAGTGAATATTCCTCCTGCGAGTTTGCTCAAATCCACTGCTTTGCAGTCCCAGGTGACTTCTATTACAGCAAGGATTTGTTTTTTACATTCACTTTATTTTTGTGATGTTCTGTAAGACACCGCTGCAGCCAGCAGTTCCCTGATCTCCTCTGGCTTTCCAAAGACTGTATGTTGTCCCTACACCTGCTCCATAAGAAAGTCCCCTTCTCAGTGAATTCATGCAAGCACGATGAAATAAGGTGAGCCATTCTGCCTTCCTGTTCCTACTGCAGGTGCACCTTAGGAACTGGTGTTTGTTTCGTGGATGCTTCCTCTTCATTTTTCATATGCTGTTATGAAAAGCCCTGCCCTCCCACCACACCCTTACCACCACTCATAGACAGTAACTCAAGTTTTTTTGAGGCTTACTAGTGTGGGTATCACATGCTCAAAAGCCAGAGTGTTGTGTTGAAGATGGTTTTCGATTTTTTTTTTCTTAATTGGCTTGATGAATACATCAAGGGAAATAAAGAAAAGGGCAATAAAAGGGAAGTTATTAGAATGCAATTCCGAGGAGCTGAAATGACAGCTTATTCAATCACTCTGAGTCAGGTGCAGGTAACTGTTGTTATAGGGCTTCTCTGTGTCACTGCATTAGAAAAGTCATTGTCAGGAACCACCTGGGAGGAAAATCCAGATAATTTGGTGAACTTGCTGTGTGTAAAGCTCCTGGGAGCAGCATTCAGCTCACAGAGGCAATGAATCAAGGTCAGAAAATTCAACTACTGGTGTCATTTGAAGAAGGAAAGTTTAGTAATGCTTCTTGAAGACAGCAGTGTTGCCAGATTTTGTTCAGGTCCTTCGGTCTTTGGTAGCTTCAAAGTGATGCTTAAGCTTTTAAAAATGGTGTCCTGCCTGTTGGTGACATATTTTTGCACTGTAACATTTAAGCTTTACATATTTATCAGTCAAAATTTGATTATTAATACAATAAGAATGATATACATTGTATTTAAAAGCACCATAGACAGTCACCACAGTATTTTCCTTTAATGTGTCCATATACTATAAAACACTTGTAAGATTCTATTTCCAACAAAGGAATTCACCTCGATGTCTTACAAATCTTCAGTGAAATGATTTTGCTCACTCTCTTTCTTCATCTTTAAACTTCTAGTAGGCAGAGAGTTGCAGTTTGCGTCATTTTGTTCAAGCAAAGACATTACTGGTTTGGGCATGACCAGATTCTTCTGGTGCCAGTTGTTTAGCCACAGGTTGCAGGACTGAGCAAAAGATGTTTGCACTGTAGCAACTGCCTCCAAATTCCAGCATAATTGTGCACAGCGCAAACTGACACAGTGCATGCCCAAAAGACAGCTGGCGCCTACTTCATTCATTTTGCAAGGAAGGCTAATAAAAGAAACTTACCAAGTATTGCCCCTCATAGGATTTCATGCCACCTATGTTTCAAAGACATCTGATGGAATCACCAGTGCTTAGACCTACAGCTGCATGAGCTTTCTGTCTCCCAGCTTTCCCTCACCTAGCGGTGTTAACATCCTGAACAGGACACATGGGCTTGTTTCAGCTCCACATACATCAGCCTCAGGGGAGTATTCAACTTCATGGATGCTTGTGAACCTTGTCCAAGCTTGTCTTCCAATCATCTCATACTCTGGCCAAGATATAAAATTGCTGCATCCAAGACTAAGCGCAAGAATAGTTATACCTTCAGGAGTAACTGGGGCTGATCTGTACCCATCACTTGAGGCAAAGAATGCTCACAAAAAAGTCCATCAGCTTTTCATAAAAGAAAGTCTGAGGTTTTTTGGCCATCTTTTGGAAATAACAAGCATTACACATATTTTGCAGCTTCTTTATCATTTGGTTTCTGCTAAGGACCTGGTGATGTCAATGCTTAGCACTGTTCATTCTTTGGATTAAATTAATTCTGTAGTAACAGATACAATGATTATCTCATCAGGAGTCACACTTGTAACCAGTGGCAATGTGGCCAGTGCTCAGGGAACACACAGGGACTCCACTGGCTCTCTGTGTTGCACAACTATTACTGGTTTTCCTAAGAAATTTCTCCTACATCCTTTCCTAAACACTTTCCAAGTCCATTCTTTCTGTTGGTACTTGAAAGCATCTCATACTTCTACTTGGACATCTAGTCATAAAGATTCTATGAAGGCGAATCACGTCTAAAAAAATTCCTCCAGATATCATTATGTGCTTCTTCCCTAACATTACATATTTTAACAGGTTACAAACAACATCAGAGAGGAAATTGGCCAAGCAGTTAATAGACTGACAGCATCTGTTCTATTAGCACTAACTGCATTTATCTTGTGCTCTCAAACTTTTCAAACAAAGCTTCAATACCCACCTGACATTTTAACTTCATATTTACTTACAGGTCTTCATGAGTTATCTTGAAATTAATCAGTTAAATCATGGCTGTCAGTTGTTTTGCATGATTACTAACACATTCATGTAATTACCTCCTAACTTATCTATTCTGAGAGCCTATTTCGTTGTACATCCTGTTCTTTGAATCTCTTCAGCTGATTACCTCTCAATTGCCTGCTTCCCTAAGATACTTCTAAAAGAATGTAGAGATCCAATTTAAAGACACTTGACATCATCAGTTGTCTGTAAGACTCTACTCAAAACCTGTGGAGAGCCTTGTGGAACAGTGGCTCAAAGAAAAAGGGCATGATAAAATAGATACTATACAGCTGATTAAGCAGTAAAAAGGCAAGACGTGGTGTATGTGATGAGGAACAAAGGCATGTGGCAAGGACACTGTGCCCTTGTGTCCAAATTGATACAGCAACGGGACTCAGATAGAGGAACTAAGTCTCCTAAGAAAACCACAAGTAGCTAAAATATGTCCCAATATGGGAGGAGTTGGCATTTAGCAAATATCCAATGATGAGCTTAGCTTTTGCAATATGTATGAGCCTTATTAATTGCATTATAAAAGTGTGTGTGTTTGATCAATAAAATGAGACTTGCTGGACATCATCTGGTGTGCTTGACTCCCGTCGTCTCCAACAAAAAACGTTTAAAACATCTGTTCTTTTGATGAAAGTGTTCAAAGCTTTGTCTCTTGCACTTAGTAATCTACACATAGTAGATTAATGCAACAACTTTTGGGACATGATAAATGTTGCTTTCTCTTCATGGATTGCATGTTTTGGTCTTTCAGACCCAGCCTCCACTTTAAGACAGCTGCACATCTTGGTATCTTTTCTTCATTGGCTTGCTTATAACTTCATGAATGCAAGCAATATTGCTATGAGGTTGTTCATGGTTATTATCTTTAGATAAATAAAGGTATTTTCCTAGTGGTTGTGAACAGCTCTTAGTATGCAACATTTTCTCTTTCGGAATATATAGATCATTCTCACAACCATTTTATTTTGATTATTATCTTCACATTTAATATTCACATAGTAAACATTTCCACAAAAAAAAGCTCCCATGACCACTATTTTTCTAGCAACGATGGCAAGGATGACCACCATTGTAGATTTTGCATTGATTTACCTGAATACGAGAGATTTATACTTTTGCATCAGTTCATGAGATTTTTTGTTCTTACTTCTTCTGAAGTGAGTCTCATATTGCTGCTGATCCCCACCCCAACAGCTTCAGGGACTTCCCAGAAGCCTCTCCTTTCTCACTTGCTACTGCCTTGCTCTTTGGAGAGCTTTTTCATCATGCATATACTACTTCTAGTGATACTCAGTCTGTGGCATTTTACTCTCAAGTTTTCTATGATCTCCACAAGTGGAATCTAATTGTGGATTCTGACAACTCTCCAAATGATGCTCTCTCTATTTATGGCCTGAGGGGACACTTCATTGGCATCTGGAACTTACGAAGTTCAAAGCAGAACTTCCAGTGTGAATTATACATATGCCACAGCTTTTGGAAAGATGTCTGCTCTTTTTTCACACTCACTGCTATGTTCCGTTGATCAGACACAATTCAGATCTGCTAAACCTGTATATTTTTTTAATTGCAGGCAAAATTATTAGTATTATACAAAAAGGAATACTAGCAGTGGATCTGTGAACAAAATTGGAATCTCGGGTTTTAATGACTCTTTAAGCCATACAAATAAAGTCTGTAAAAATAAGTATTTGTCACCACCAGCTCAAGAAAAAAAATCTTAAGGTGTGTTCATAGATCTGATGAAAATAAGGATGTTAAGCTCATTAGAAGGCATCATAAAATGAGATAGAAAAGTCATGTAGAAGTCAAATCACAATTACATGACTTCTGAAGATAAGACTCTGCATTTGTCTGCCTCTGTGTGAGGCAATTAGAAGACCCCGTGATGTTTAAATCACCTTTAGTATCTTCCCTTTGCTATAACCATCTCATATGGAGTCTCCTCTAAAATAAAATGTCCTTTCAGATTACAAAAAAGTAAAAAATTCTAAATGGCTTTGAAAGGAAAAGGAATAAATTTCTCACCAAAACTGCAACAAAGGGAATAAAGATACTCTTGTGTTGAGAGAGGACTATGACCACAGAGTGCAATGAGAAAGGAGGAGAACAAAGAGATGTTACTTACTGCAGTTTAAAGTTAACTTTCTTCCTTTATCCATGAGGAAGTGAGAAATGGAAGAAAACATGGAACAGCTGGAAAGGATAAAAATATCAGGAGATACAACAAAGCAAAACGTCTTCCAAGATGAATAGGTTTTGCTTTGATCAAACAAAAGAAGATTTGAAATGTGTCTGCTAGAACATAAAATAAGAATATGCAGTAGACAGCTAAAATGGATGAGGAACATGATGAAAGGTCTGAGATTAATCTTGCTTGTAATGAAGGGCTCCATTTTTTTTAATTTTCTAATTTTGTTCAGCTCCCTCACAACTAGGTAATTACTTAGCTCCTGAGCTTGTTCCATTAAGATTGCATAATGAAAGATGAGCTGCTGTTGAAAAAAAAATTAGCAATAAGTAAAGATCACTATTTTCTTATTGATAGTTATTTTCGTAGCAATGCCAGTAAGACATGGAATATGTCACTGACCAGAGAACATCAACAATAACCTGTCTTGGTGAAAAAGCTCATGATCAAGCCAATAGTTATTAAATCATATGTACAAGCTTAGCTATATTGTGTATGTACATATATTGTATGTGTAGCTATATTGTATATGTATAGCTGCTATATAGCTGTGTATTCCCAGCTTCTTTTTAAAAAGACCCTGATTAAATATTCTTCCCTCACTGTCTGCACATATCCTGACCTCTAAATCAGGCAACAAAATAGAAGGCACTGGGCACAAATAACCCTTGTATTCATCTAAATCATAGAGCTAAAAAATCACTATTATCAACAACAACCATAATCATATATAAAAAAAGAATAAGTAAATGCTATTAATCCCTCTACAAGGCAAGAAAATGATCACAGAAATCTTTCTAGGATATTTTCCTGAAGGCTCACATTTTTGTTTACTGCAGCCCCTGTTAATTGATAAATTTTGCATTTGCATCACCTGCCATTTTCAGGCAGGCACATTTCATCACTCATCTCCCCCAGACAAGACACCTCCCAAGATCTGTTTGCTTCCTTTCATGCCTCCTCTCTCTCAAGAGTGAGATACAGCTCCAAGTATTCTCATTTAGTTACATTTCTGTAATGACATGTAGAGAAGGTGATGCAGCAAACTTGAAGTTTGTTTACAAACTACAAGTGTTAAATTTAGCTGGTTGCAGCAAGACAGATAGCACCTTCCAAAAACAACCTTGCAGAACAAAAAACCAAACTGCTTTAGCTCAGTTCTATGAGCAAAAGAGATACAGATTTGTTACCCTGACTGAATTACCAGTACTGTAGCTGGCAGAACCCTCCACATTAACATTAAAAAAGGAGCAGGGAAGCAGAAGATGACTATATTTTAAGTCAGTATCCTACACAAAGAAAGAAAAACCTGAAAACTGTTTGAACTTCAATCTAAATCAGCTTAGTTACTAACTCAGAGAAACACTGAAACTAGCCAAAGCAAAAAGGAAAAAAGCACAAGGCCAAAGCAGAGTGCCATGACCAGAAGCTATACTGCTGTTCCATTCTGTGTCTCCAAACTTAACAACTAATTTCATAATTTCTGCATTTTAGTAGAAGTTTAATTTTACCTGAAAACGCATGTAAAACCAAGGGACATTTCATGAATGTTGGCAAACCCCCAGCATTCATTCCCTAGCAGTGCTGAGGACTTTTCACAGTTGGAGTACAAGCATCCAGACACCAGGTTAGGAATCCTCCCCTTTCTCCTCATTCCCAGAGGTTGGCAGTCCAGGTTTAAGTTTGTTTTAGAAATGCTGGTCTATGAATGGTGACATTGGTTCACAGTGAGAATCCATTTAAGTCCAGTGTTTTGTCTCCCAAAAGAGCCATTTGCAGATTCCTTGGAATTAGTGAGAATGGAGCAAATTCATATGTTATATCCCCTAATACTCTCCCAGCTTCTGACTATTTTCAGCTCAGTGAACTTTCTGCTCTTGTTGTAGTCTCTTTAGTGTCCCAGTGGACCTTTTCTTCAGACATTTTCCCAGTTCTGATTGATTTCTTGTAAACTTCTTGTATCACACCATTCTTTGGCAAAGTGGCTTTGGCTACTCACCTCCTTCAAGAACCACCTCCTTTTTTTTTTTAATTTCCTGCCCCACAATTACTTCGCTTTATTTTGTAGTTCCTATTTTTTCTGCAGGACGAGACAATCAACAGATAACCCCTACCCACCTTTCCACTGTACTCCTGTTTTGGTGGCTGCCCAGCAATCCCTTTACGCTCTTTTCCAGGATGAAGGGTCCTATCCTCCTCCACTGCTTCTCATGTAGAAGTTGATTTGTGCCTTCTGTTGCCCTTCTGTGAATCTTCTCGAGATCTCTACCTTTTCTGAGACAAGGGGACCAGTACTGCACAGTATGCTGAATTGCAGTTTTATACAGTGATCCTGTATTGTCTGCTTTGCTGTCAGTTCTTTTCCTAATCATTACCGGTATTTTAGTTTCCTCTTTTGACTGCTGCTGAGCACCAACTTGATGTTTTCAGAGAGCTATCTATGAAACGTTCAAGAGGTCTCTCCTGAGTAGTAGCGATAACTACAGAGACTGTAACTGCAATGTGAAGTTAGGATTTTCTCCAGCCATACATATCATTTTACGTTTACCTACACTGAGTTTCACCTCACATTTTATTGCCAAGTTCCACAAAGATTTTCTGAGTTTCCTGACAACTGGCCATTGCCTTTACTATTTCTAACTTCATATCACAGGTAAACTCTGCAGCTCAATGTTCAAACTCTTTTCAAGGCCAGCAGTTAATAGGGTGAGGAGGTTAGGATCCAGCACAGACCTCCAAAAAACTCCACTGGTAACTTAAGCCCATTATGAGGATATATGCCAGGATACATTTGTACTGTAGCTGGGCAGTTTATTATGCAAGGTAAGTTACTTAACTAACTTTTTTTCTTTTACTTTCTCAGTCCCCAGAATGCTAATTTTAGTTAAAACCCAGAGAATTAACACTGGCCATCACAGCATTTTATTCTGTTAAAATGACAGGACAGAGGAATCCCTTGTGGTAATGTTAAAGTTTCCAGTCTATCAATGACAAAATTAAAGTAGCACAAACCCCATTCACAATTCCCTGAAAAAGGAAAGCAAGCAGAGGAGAAATAACACAAGAATTGGCTGATACCCAGGCAGATAGGAACATTATTACCACAAAATCTTTGCCATCCATCCTCCTGTATGAATGACACAAAGTATGATGGGCTGGTACACGCATCAGGTTCAGTGGAACTTGTGGATACAGTTATTGAAAAGAGAAAGCAGAGAACAGCATCTGGCCACTTATTATTCAAGTTGTTCCAGTGCAGACTTATCATCTGCTATAAAAGTATTTAAGGTGCTTGACAAGATGCAGAATGCAACAAAAACAAGTCAGAAAATTTTCTAATCTGCAAAATTTTATTAAGCAACAGCTGGACAACTCTTACAACTCCAAATCATCAGGGAAAAATAGGGCAATCGGTCCATCTCTCAATCATGTAGACAGTAAAGAATTTGGACAAACCACGTTTTTACAGGGAAACCAACAATGCTTTCTAGGCACCGCCTGCAAAATCTATTACACAAGATACATAAAAGGAGAGGCAGGTGAGGGTAGTTTTAAAGTACAACAGAAACCAGGTGTACCATGGTATACTGAAGGGAAAAAAAAGAGATTCAAAAAATATATTTAAAAAATAGTATAGGTATGTAAAAGTACACAAATCGTGTACCAAATTTTCAAAAGCTTTAAGAAAAACATGCTGGGCTTGCTAGCTTAAGAGTGCATGCACCTGCATGACTAGATGCTCATTAAATTAAAAAAAAAAAAAAAAAGAAAAAATCCCAAATCATGTTCAAAGTCATAGTACCAAAATAATGAATTTATAAACAAATGCAACTCCCCTTCTTTTTCAGGAAACACTACAGTGCCTTTTCAATCAAATGCATCCCCATGCTATTCCACAACACCATATATTTTATCTACAACAAACAATGAGATCTTGAACAGACATACCCTTCCCCAAACACACAACACACAAAAGAAAAAGAATCAGCGAATGCAGAAATAGTGAAATGAAAGGCAACCAAAGGCAAAACATGTATTGAACAAACAAGGGAAAAAAAGGGAAAATTAAGAAAGTTCTGAACATATAGCTTGAAACAACCTAGGTAGGAATTACAGGCCGAGCACTATTCTGATTAAATACTCAAAACTCAGGTGTCTGCACACTGTTCAAAAATGTTTCTCTTTTACTGTAACTTTAACCTTCATCCATATCTTAAACCATCTATTTAGCCAGTAAAATAAACATTCCACAAATAGACAACATATGTCAAGATTCAGAATTGCTTAATCAGATCATATTTTAAAGTTTGTAATAATGTGAACTGGAAGGCAAGGATTAAGAATAAATTGGCAGGCTTTCATATCATACCATCTAATTTTTTCATTGAATGTGCTGGACAGGTAAGTATTTGATATTTTCATTTATTTAATTTTAAGTCTCACAAAATCATATTGTTTTGATCCCGCAGTCAGCTCTAGGTCAGCAAACCTGTGTACTTGCACACTGCTCCACAATCATTGATTTGCCTTGAAGCACAAATTTCTTATTACAGATCCATTTGAAAAATCAAAAGCTGAAGGGTGACGTTTTTAATTTTCTTATCAAGAATCACTTCATTGAATCCTATTTCATTCTTTTATTTGGTTAATTACTTTTGTATTAGAAATCTAATTTTCTAGATGCAGCAACAATTAAACCGCCCAAAGAAATTATCTCCTGATACACCTTCAGAAATACCAGGCAACAGGCAAAGCTGAGTCTTTTAAACTTCTCTGCAGGATTTTTTAAGAAAGAAATTAAATAAATACAAAGACAAAATAATTCACATAGCCCACTGTTGACAAGTAGTAATTAATCTTATTCCTTTGAAAATGGTTCATGTAAATTCCAAACCTGCGATGAGGACCTGAAGTGCCTACCTGCAGACTGCTCCCGAGGGTAGCAGGAATCTAAATTGGCAATTGCTGATGGAGGATTGTGCTTGGCATGAAGGTGAAGGGCCTTGACAATGAAAAAAATTGTCTACCAGAAGTTTTCCATTTTTGTCATCAGTATGGTAACACTTGCTCACTTATATTGGGAAAACTATTATGCCAATCTCTAAATAACATAAACAGCTTGTTCACCTCTGATGGAATCCTACAAATAGGAAGAAGAGCAACGAATTACTAATCTGTGGCCAGGATTTTACTTATAGCATTCTTCAAAGAGGTTACACAGAACTGTGATAGCTGTTGGGTAATGGTTTATAATTTTATCGGGTGTTGGATACATGGGTCATACAAGTCATTCTCACTTTACAATCATATAGTAATGGGAAAGTATGTTTTGGGTTGGATTCTATTTACGTATCTTGGTGTAACCATGCAGTGAGGCCAGAAGTTGGCCTCTAACAGCATGCCACCCAAGTGACTCATCTGTTGCTAATCTCTAAGACAGAGCTACTGGTCTGGAGTGGTTTAGCCTCTATAGAAAAGTGCAATTTCCAAAAAGTTGCTCTGGGAAACACATTCTTAAAAGCTAGTGAAAACTTACTCTGTCTTCTCTCCCCTTTCTCTCAATAATCAGTTTTTGCACATGCTGCTCTCTTCATATGAGTATTTAAACTGTTTCTGACCAGTAATGGGGCTGTAGTATAACAGACGATCACACACATCAGGCTGCAAAAAGCAAATGCACAGAAATTGTCTGAGGCAACAATCAGACAAGCTCCAAAATCTGTTTGGAATTTCAGAGAGGACACTGAAAAGATACATCAATGAAAGCCTGGACCTATGGCAAGTCTAGGCTCAAGTCTTCAGCAAAGTCAGATATCTAAAGGTCTGACACCTGTAGACCTTTATGTATCTTCATAAAAACAATGGAATAAAATTGGAGAGAAATGTGGGACTGTTTTCCTTGTGGCTGCATCACAGAAAGTTTATCTAACTGAGAGGAACATGTGTGCAGATTTACTGATATTCAGGCAGCCCATGGCACTTGTTACTGTTACCTGTGGAAGCTAGTGCAAAATTATTTAATACAATAATTCCTTTTTTTTCCTTTTTCGCCCTCCTCCTTCTTATAGTTTCTTAGGTTGTTGCAGAAACATGATATTCGCACCACTTCAAGCTAAAATTTGCCACTCCATGCATGGTGCACTTCATTCCAGACTTAAAGTATAAATTTCTAGACTCATTTAGGAGCTGTGTTTTGAGGATATCAGCCATATTTTTTCAAAAGAATCAGGTTTTCTGTTGCATCCCTTTGCAACTGCAGTGGAGCAGATTATGACTTCAAATGGCCACCGTGGCCACTGGCTGGCATCAGGGCTTTCTCTGCCCAAAGCTGCTGCAGCCAAATCCCATGGCAGCTTCACGCTGCTCTTGAAGCAGACCTAGAAGGATGAGTGGAGGAATGCCCGCTTCACCAGGTCTCTGATGGAGCATTCAGAAGAGGCAAAGCTGCTGCAGGTAACATGAGGGCTCAGCTCCATCAGCCCCGTGCAGCGCTAGCTCAGGTATCAGATGCACTATGGCTCTGGTGCAATCAGCTGAGCCCAGATGAAGTAGTCTGAGCAGAGGAAAATGCATCTACTGCTACACTATTCCCTGCACCTCAGCTAGCTTATTACAAGCTAGTTTGCTTGTACATCTTCATAGCACCGAGTTACACCATTGAGAAAACCTACTAAACTGTGCAATGAACTTCTTACAAACTCAGCCTGTATTGCTATACCCTCTTTTATCATGCAACCCACCTTATATCTCAAGAAAAAGCACTGTACTGAGATGAGGGAAAGCAAATCAAGACTTGTATTCTTAAAACTACTCTGAACTGAAATACATAGTTAGAAACAAAGGAGGAAAAGAGTGGAGAAGGACAGATTCTGCAGGTTCCGAAGAAGTCATCTGCACTCTTTGTAGCCTACACAGTCCTCCATAGCAAACTCACTGTGTTCAGCCACCAAAAAAATACTTGTGCCCGCCTGCACTATGAAATTTTGCCTACTATCCATCAAAACCAGGTCTTCCTGTATGCATTTTTAACTTCTTGCAGCAAAACATACTGCTAGCAAACAATTACTTACACAGATGCTCTTTAAATATAAATAAGAAAGTGTGTATAACTTACTGATACATACTAATAAAATAATCCCTAAACCACTTATTACATTATGCAAGATAAATAATTTTTCTTTGGACATTAACAGGAAATCTGCATTAAATTATCTTAAAAAAAACCCCAACCAACACTCAAAACTTCCTAAAAAACCCCAAAAAACTCAACAAAAAACTCCAAACAAACAAACCAAAAACATAAAACCCCTAGACAGTCACAATTATTGCACAACTGAAAAAAAAGCTTTGGAAAAAAAAATACTTAATTACTGGAAATTACCATATGTAGAAAAGAAATAGATATTTCTGAACACTTTGCTACATTCTTCCTAGAAGAACCTAATTATCTACAGAAATCTTGGGGTTTACTATTGAAATGTAAAATGTAACATCTACCTTTTGGCTAAATGCAATAGAGATATTCAGGATTTAAGTGAATATTGTGTGTGTGTGGGAATTTATTTCCTCTACTGTATATCAATGAAAAATAAAACAACTGTCACTTTCACTTGTTCTCCGTGTAAGATAGGATCCAGTTGCACATTCAGACATTTACATAATTCCCATTCCTTTCATTAAAATTCTACATATTTGAGAATTTTTTTTCTCTCTAATACTGGGTATTCTCCATGTCATTAAAATCTTCTGTAAAAGGGACTCTGTTAGATTATTTTCAAAAAGATAAAAGACTATCTTAACTGACAGCATTTTCTGACAAATAAATGGGAAGGATGTTGGAAATTGCATTTATTTTCCTAATTATTCTTTGTGCTTTGCTGGGATAGAAACCAGGTCTCTTTTTATGCCAGGGCTCTTTGTAAGTGCCATCAGAAGGACACAATCATGACCTGGGCCAATGAAACCAAATTACTAACTCTGCTCTTATTGTATTGGGTTTCATTTCTTGGTTCTCCACTAGCATGAAACTGTTGATAACAGGAAGAATTTGGCAATGAACTAAGTGAAGAGCAATACTGTTCCCTGGAATGTTAAAGAAACTGCATGCAGAAGTCCTTCTATTTAGATTAGATTTTGTTCAGAAAAAAACATTCATGTTGTTTCCATGTACTAACAATTCTGGTTTAAAACTACAGGTGATGTTTCTTCCAGTTAAGATTTCTAACATGTGACTGAGTAGCCCTTCCCTAAGCAAGCATGACACAGTATGTTTCATCTCTTATGGTGTTCAGTGTGTGCCTGGAATATTCTAATTGGGGTATGGCTGGTTAGCACAGACCACAGGGCAGGTGAGGACTCTCAGCAGCCAACTTTCCTTCTTGTGTATTGAAATCAGTGGGCTGAGACTTCAATCTGTTTGTTCAGCTTATAACTCCATACAGAAAAGGGGCTTAATCGTGCTTCCTCCACAAAAATACAAAGGAAACACTTCCGTTGATTTGAAAGGGACCAGAACCAAATCTGGTCTAGTTCCTTATTCCACAAACTTTATACATCCAGGCACTCAAACTGCTGAATAAATCACGCGTGTAAGAAAGAATACAAATGGGTCCAGACAACTGATGAATGGAAACTGATGATGGAAAACAAAAATAATTAATTAAAACAAACAACAATCTGCTAGATGCCAAGGGCAATGTGCCTGACCACTCCCCCACACAGACAGAAGCTGCTGAGCTTTGGGATAATACAGGCATGGTAGCACCTACTTCCCTCCCTCCTTCCTTCCTACCTCTGCTTTCTCTCTTCAAGGAAAACAGCTTGCAGGTGATTTTTCCTGGACTTGCTCTTTGGGACACTACCTGTGGACAATCTACCTCATCATCTCCTTTGGCAACTCCCTGAAACCCCTCTCTGACTAGCATTACTCCCTCTGTGATGTACAGTTCTAGAAGTCTCTGCAGAGCAGAAGTTACAAGCTCACTGCATGCTGGTAACATCTACTACAGCAGGGTCTTATCTTATGAGAGATGTTCCTCTAGAACAAATCAAATGTAACACACATCTGCCCTACCATTAGGACCTAAGAAAAGCAAAGAGAGAGAATCACACCTATTCATCTTAAGTTATATTGAGTTTTTCAAGTAAGAAGTTAAAATGTGGATGAAAGACATCAACACCTCAACCAACGTATCTTTCTCAGTGTGCCTTTCACTTCAAAAGAGTGATTTCTGAAGGAAATCTGCAGTTACATTTTGTAACCTAGTGTCCAAATAATTATATGAATAGTTTTGGGGTTTGTGTATTACTGGGGAAACTACTTCCATATCAAAACATATTCCATAGCAAAATGCAGGCAAGGAGAAAAAAGAGAAAGAAAAAAAAATATGTGCACAACATATGGACAACACAGAAACTCTTCTGTGCAAGCAACCCTTCTGAAATGCTTGAGAGGTCTGTATGTCCACCAGAAAGAACTGCAGAGAATCATGCTATGGTTATTAAGCCCTCCCCTGTAACACTCCATGTAAGCTTTGGCTTCCCGCTCTTAGCTGGAGTGTTAATAGTCTCAAACCACAGTCACAAAGACCACTCGAGTAGCAAGGTGATAAAAGGAATGATTCTGTCCAATTTTTCCTTCCTCATAACTCATTTGTTCTCCAGCCAGCCATGATGTTGTTTCCTGTAATGAAACGGCTTTCCTGATGAACGTGCTTCTTGTAATGACTTGCTACACTTCTGCCTTCTTCCTAATTCAAGCACTGATACACTGCTGTAGATGTTGATTTGATACTGATTGCTAAGAACACTGAATATACTGGGCCTTCTCATTCACTTGAAAGACTTTTATAAAGTGTAAACACATTTAAATGAGGAGCATGTACAGGCGTGGCCTCTCAGGTACCTCTGGTCACACTGCCCCCCTCCCAACTATAGATCAAATTGAAGAATACTGATGATCTCAGCAAAGAAGCAAAGCTCATTTCCTTGCCTATTTTCCATCACTTATTGAGAGATGTTTATCCCCAATAATGAAAGAAGCAATGCTTGCAATTATTTCCTCCTCCATCTTCTATCACCTACTGAAAGATGTTTATCCCCAATAACAGCACACAAAACAAGCAGACATCAACTTCTTTGATACAGTGGGTTTTTAAACCACCCATTGGTAACAGCTGGTTCTCTTCTGAATAATACATCGTTATTTATAAATTAAACACTGACCTACATAAGCTTCCTTGGAACTTGTGGTACTCAGTTATTATCAGAGATCAGAGAAGAAACACATGTCTTCAAGTATTATAGCTTCATTTTTTCTTTTTCTTTTTTTTTTTTTTTTTGCTGTTATCACTGATGTAGTAGTAGGAGTAGTAGTAGTAGTACAAACTGGACCAGAAAAAAAAGTTGTGTTCCCTGTTTTAAAAAGAACAGCATGAGATAAGGCAGTCTATCAAAAAGAGCAGTCTTTTTTAATCCCCCAATGAGCTTACATCAGCTACTGTAGCAAACACGGCAGAACCACCACAACAAGCCAAAAGTCACACTTCTCCACGTAACACTGAATGGCTCTCAACCCTTTGCTCTTTCCAAGACCCAGCACAATGCTTAAAAAGAAAAAAACAAACAAACAAACAACAAAACAACAAACCTGAAAACAAACAAACAAACAAACAAACAAAACAGAAAACAGCCCCCCACCCTCCACCCCATGACTGATTAGAATTATGCCCTTCTGTCGGGCACCAAGAGACTTTTCCAGTTTTACTGCCTTCTTTACCCCAGGCACCTCTGCACACCTAAAGCAGGCTGCCCTGACATTTTCTGGTTTGTACTTTATGAGAAGGTTAACATTTTCCTCTCTCCAGTCTCTGCTTGTTCATTTGAGGCGTTGAGTCACATTAGCCAGAGCAACAGCAAAGGCTTGCACTGCAGAAAATGGATACTGAAAGTCCAAAATGTAAGCATTGCCATCAATCCTTCCAAACTGCATCACCTGGGAAGCAGGGCAGGAGGAGAAGGGAAGAGAAAGAAGGTCAAAAAAAGTGAACCACAGAAAGGGAACCAGAGAAAAGTAAAAGCAAAATGGTTTTGCTCACCTCACCCACTGAGCTAATATGAATGGGGCTACTCACAGAATGGGGTATTATGCCAAAGCAGAGTAAGAGCACTGTACTGTTGGTCTGTAGAGAGTGTACTTGCTGCAACATTTGACTCGACGGAGTAAATGGAGCTTTAGAACGTGCTAGACTGTATACAGCACTGGTGTAAGTAGATTGTCACCAATTATTTCAGCAGGCCTGAGTTACACCAGCATCATGCTTCCTGTAGGATAATACCATTCTCTCCCTTGGAGAGATCCTATCACCGGCCCATCAGGTAAACAGATTTAGTTTTCAGAGAAATGAGCTGTCAGAGAAAGGGAATAACCAATCTCTTGACTCTAGCACTTCAGAGCTGGTAAGCTCTATGTTCTTGGTAGTTCTGTTTTCCTTTGCATAAATTCCATGAGAGCAGAATTACACCAAAGATGAATTAGCAAAGAGGCAGTGGGAACTCTTTGAAATGTAAAGCAAGGCTAGTCAGGTAGTTCATTGGTCTTCTGCAGGGAATATCTGAAGTTGGGCCTATTATTACTGCGTTTTCATTCACTTCATTGGAAGCTCAGATTGTATTTGCTCTACAGTGAAGATCCAAGGGAACTGGAATGGAAGCTGTCTGTGCAAGAAGAGTAAGGCTTTGTTCCTACACCAACAAACCTGTGGCCAGGTGATTTTCAACAGCTGCCCACAGGCACTTATCCACAGCCATTTAACTGAAGAAGAAAGGTATATATAAATGGCTCCGATCACTGCTACAGACAAACAAAACCAAGAGACTACCAGTGGTCATGCTTGTTGGATATTTAAGACATCTAACTCCCAAGCTGAATCAGAGGGAGTTGAGAACCTTGATGTCTTTAAAAAATCCAAAGTGATTTATAGAGATGGGACAGCTGGACAAGGAAATAAACATGTCTCCTGCATCTCAGTCCAGTGTCCTGCTGATTAATAGCACTTAATAGACTGGGTCTGGTGTAGAAACATCCTACTTAGGCTAAGGTGAGAGAGCCTAAAATTAAGTGGTTTGCTTTTCTGAACTATCCACAGACCCCTGTACCCATGGGTGGTTCAGAAGCATCCCAGGAGCACTTTATTCTGGGGAGGGTCAGTGCATCCCTCCTCTAGCATTAAGAATCAGCCTCAGAGGCCTGGTAACCCACAAGGGGGGATTCTGGCATGGAGGGAGACTAACTGCTCGTCCATTATCTCTACCTTAGCTATCTGCTGAGTGGCTCACCTTTGTGAGCATGGCAAGAAGGAAGCAGCATTCATTCAGCTAGCTGCCATCCACAACCACCAACAGCAAGTGCAGCCAGTGTTGGGGACATCTGTTATGCTGATCGCAAAACCCACCTACCTTCAGCAGCAAGAGCCAGTGTGACTAAAGGAGGCCCTTATTCCCACATCTGACTGTAGTTAAGAACAAACATATTTTGTACATATACCTTACAACTGATCTTCACCGTCCATCCTGGATCTAGACCTTTGATGGCTGCTTTTTACTGATCACATAGCAAAGATTTATTTTTTTTTTCACAGAGCAGCTAACAAGCTAACAAGCAGGAGGCACTTGGCTGCATGAGAGGCAAAGCTTACTTCTGGCATAGCTTTCCCACACCCTTGTTCCCACCCTGGCCCATGTGTGCCACCCTTTCCTACCTGTCGTCCTTCCAGCTCAATCTGGAAGTTTTTTGCTGACTCCTGGGTCACCCGCCCTCCAAAGTCCAGCTGGTAGACTTGCGTTGCCTCATTCCACAGTGGCTGCTTGTTGGCCATCACGTACACAAAGCCCTGGCTCCCCAGTCTCCCGTCCTCCTTCTCGCTGGCCTTCCGGCACTTGAATTCATCCAGTTCACTGGCTGTCCTTAAACTCCTTTTGGTTTTCCAACCCTTTTTGCTGCCCTGGCTCTGGTTCATCAGTTCATCTCCACTGATAAAAAGCTCTGGCTCGCTCTCTGAACTGTCCTGAAACTCATTTGTCTTGTTTAGCTTCTTGGACTTCAGCTGGTCTTTCTGGCTCTTGACCTTCTTCTTTTCCCTTCCCAGCCGAGGACTGGATATTAGTGAATTAAAGTCAGTCAGCGTCCTTGCCTCCTTTTTGACCTTGCCCTCGGTGATAGCCTGCACGTTTCCTTCCTCGGCTCGACTGTCCAGGCGCTTCCGGCTCTTCTTGCCGAATTTGTCTGTCCTTTGAGGAACAGGGCTTTCCGTTAAGGAGAGCACCTCCTGGAACGTGTCTGCTGTTTCCACCATTACCTCTGTGCCCATGTGGCCCTGTAGCTCTGCTGGTGGGGGAGACATCACTGGCTTCTCCACCACAAGGAGTGGCTTGGGGGGCAAGGTGCCCTGGGGGTTCTGTATGGGTGGGCAGGCGCTGTAGGAGCTCCATGGGTGCAAGGCTATCGGTGGCAGTGGTAAACTAGAGCAGGTGCTACTTCCTGGGTACATGGGTGGCAAAGGGCAGTAGGAGAGGTTGGATGGATAACCTGGCTGAAGCATAACTGTGGGCTCCTGCTGTGCAAACTGTGTTGGGGCCAGAGCTTCTTTGGGGGAGCAGGGGGGCTGCATTCCCTGAAGGGGAGGGGCACTGTAGCTTCCTGGGTAAGGTACTCCAACCCCATAACTCGTCTGGAAAGTGGCAGTGGGACTGGTTGGAGACTTGGGGGAAACAAATGGCACTCGAGCCATATCCAGATGTTGAGCTTGACCGATGATGAGAGGAGTAGGTTTTAGAGGGTTGGGCATGGAGCTCTGAGATGTCCTTTCCTGCGGAACCCATATCTCTTCACTCCCTAGAGGGTCCCACTGGTATGGCGGTGGCCGTTTTACACCGAGGGCAGCCTCCGTCAAGGACACGGGTACATGCCGTATTGATTTCTCTACTGGGCAGTGCTGAGAAAGGGCCTCATCCTCTGTGAAGGCAGAGTTGATGTAATCTGCTCGCTCACGGGAATTGTCAGGTGGGCTCAGCAAGCTGTAGGAGGACTGGGAGGCCAGAGGCGAAGTACTGACAGAGTGAGCAATGACGGAGGTGTGCTGGGAGCCACTCCCCGTGCTCAGATCAGGTCTCATGCCACCTATACTTGAAGTGCTGCTACTAGTGTTGGCAGTTGTGATGTTGCCCACACCACCAGCGCTCGCATTGCTGCTGCTGCCACTGCCACTGCTGCTGCACTGGCTGCAGGTGTACAAGGCAGTGGGTACTCTCTGCTGGTACTGCGCCGTCACAACGCTGCTCTTGGCTTTTGGGGGAAGTTGCAAAGTGGCTCTCTGACCATCCACCAGCTGAGCCATTTTCAGGGCTGCCTCTCTGCTGTTCCTCCGAAGAGTTGCATGGATGATACTGCTGTCCAACCTCTGTGCAATGCTCCTTCCCTGGGACAGCTGGCTGGCAATGTCAGGATAGGGTGGTGGGTCCCCAGTTGGGATAGAGTAACGGGGGACCGTGAGCCGGTTTAGGGTGGCACTGGCACAGGGCTGCTGCATCTTCTTCTCAGCAGCGGTGATGCGCAAGGTGGCAGAGCTGCCTGGCCCCGGTAGGGTGTAGGTGCTCTGGGCACAGAGCATCCTGGTTCGAGGCCGGCACACCTCCTCCACGTTCCCACTGCTGTCAAACGTTGTTATCCGCTCATACCCCAGGGGTGTCTGGTAGTGCCCTGCTGGGTAGAGGGAGAACTCCCCCTTTTTCAGGCAGAGGTCGAGGGGTGGCTGCGGGGGGCCGGGAGG
>JANHFX010021717.1:45469-94687 GCA_027560015.1 Chloroceryle amazona | reverse complement strand
TCCCATGCGCCTGCCCAGCATGTCCCACTCCTTCCTCCTGGCTCCCATCGCGGAGTGCGTCCCGGGGCCGCCCGGAGACCAGGTTCGCCTGGCCGTGCTGGGTGCCCGCGGCGTCGGCAAGAGCGGTGAGTGCGGGGGAGAGCGGGCGGCGCGGGGCTGTCCGTGCCCTGTCCTCAATTCCCTGTCCGTCCGTCCGCCTGTCCCGCCTAACGCGGCCGCTCTGTGTTTCAGCGATGATCGTGAGGTTCCTGACGAAGCGGTTCATCGGGGACTACGAGCCCAACACAGGTGAGGCGGCGGCTGGCGGGGCGCGGTGTGGTGCGGGGGGGACCCCGCGGGTGCGGCTGGTGCCTGACGGCTTTCTGATCCCCAGGCAACCTCTACTCCAGGCTGGTCCATCTGGAGGGGGACCGCGTTGCTGTGCAGATCCAAGACACGCCGGGCTGCATCCAGGTATGGAGATGCTTCGGATCGATCGGTTCTTCTCTGCCACCTTAAAGCTCAGCTTTTCGGCCCCAGTTTCCTACAGGGCCAGACTTAAGTGTTCTAAGACAGAGCCCAGGATTTCCCTTGGACCTGTCCAACGGTGCTATCTGTGATACAGGCTCTATACTGTCATGACTCGGTGCCGAATTTGTGCTCTCTGTTGTGCTGCAGGTGCAGGAAGATTGTGTGCAGGTGCTGGACTCCCTGTCCCGGTGTGTGAGGTGGGCAGAGGGTTTCCTCCTGGTCTACTCCATCACAGACTACAGCAGCTACCAGTCAGTCCAACCTCTCTACCAGCACATACGCAAGGTCCACCCAGATGCCAGGACTCCCGTTATTATTGTGGGGAACAAAGCAGACCTCCTTCATGCCAGACAAGTACAGGCAAAAGAGGGACTGCAGCTGGCAAATGAACTGGGCAGCTTGTTCTTGGAAATTTCCACAAGTGATGACTCCCAAGGTGTCTGCGATGTTTTCCAATATCTTTGCAAGGAGGTCAGCAAACTACAGCATGCTAGCAGCACAGACAGAAGACGGTCATCTATCATCCCTCGGCCCAAATCTCCCAACATGCAAGACCTAAAGAGACGTTTCAAACAAGTTTTATCTTCCAAAGTCAAATAGACCCCCCTTGTGAGAACCCATGTGGCTTGATAGACTTCATTTTTATAAACTGGTGAATAAAAATCTTTATTTTTGTACTAATGCCAGCAGTATGGAAGTAAGTGTGTTGAAGCTTGCAATTGCCTTGCTGTTCTCCCTTGTTTGACTGGTTGGGTTATTTTTACAAAACAAAGCTGCTGCATAGCAACTAAATAGAGGTAGTTGGAGAAGGGGATTTTTGCCAGGAGGTTTTGATTCCATTTCTGTTTTGGGGTGGGATTTGCTGTTTTACTCCTGTCAAACTACTTTTTTGGCCCTCAGTTTCTGGTTTGTGAAATGGGGATGATGATGATGTAACAGCTGCCTTTATAAAATGCTTGGAAAGACTTTTCTGGAAAGCTTTATATGGAGGTGGGGGGGAGCTTTATTAAACATGAAAATATAAAACTGTCTATAGGCATTCTGATTATAAGAGGATCTCTGTTCTCCCTCAACAACCGCACTTTTCCTTGCACCTGTAATTGCCTGAATGATGATAAGCTGCTAGGAATGCATTCCAATTTCTGATATGCTTTAGAGATCTATCCCATGGAATTAATCTTCTGAGCCCAAAGCATTTAACAGGAGGGTTGAGTTTCTCCTGCAGACTACCGTGGGACAAAGTGCTGAGCAATCTGCAGCAGAGGAGTGTGTGGGTTGGCTATTGCTTTCTCTGGAGTGGAGACGTGTGATGGGAAGGACTGATGCATAGGGTCCCTTAACAGAAAATAGCTACATTGAAAAGGAATCTCATCTTTATCTTCCCCAGGGCAATTTGGTAGCCTTTAAAAACAGATCAGACTTTTCACTCTCATTTCACGTAAACTTCACACCATACTAGAATGGTTTTTATTCACTCTTTGCTGGATGTCTGAGCATGAAAAGGGGGTTTTGCAATTCAAATATTGCCCCTGAAGTATGTGCATGATATTGGCAAAAAATAAAGCTTTGCTTTGCTCCATGCTGAGTAGAAAGTGTGGAGTAATATGTGCAGGAGGAAGATTGCTGACCTCACTCAAGCACAATTCTAGTAATACTTCTTTTATTTTTTTTTCTCCCCCCTTTCCTCCCCTGCTCCTCTCCAAATTCTTGGGTTATTTTTAATTATTTCTTTCATTTTGTTAGAAGAGACAGCTGCTTTGTAAGTCCCCGTGCTGCAGGGTTGATGCTGGGCATTGCAGGTATTGGGCAGCCTCTGTTGTTTATGACCTCTGGGGCTTGAAGCTTTCTGTGACACCTTCACTTGAAGTCTGGAAGTCTTCCCAATGGTGGTAGCCAGCAGAAGGGTGATTAAGGATTATGGTCTGTGAGAAAGCATTAGAGGCCTGTGTAGGACTGGGTAGGGGTGTGGGGTGCCAGGAGCACTGTTCTCCATCCAGGGCCCTGTGCACAAAATCAGTGCAGGCTTCTTACCTGTATATTTCTTCTCTGAAGGCCCTGTGCTGCTCTGCCAAAGGGAACAGGAAAGCCAAAGGGAGGCAGCTTCAGAGCTGCAGGAACAGACTGAAACTTGGATGGCAAACTGGGTCCAAAACTCTTGAGTTTATTCATGGAAGAGCAAAAGCATGGTGACAGCCTGGACACGTCGAAGTACTGTTTAAAACACAATTAAAATATTTCTTTGCTGTGAGAGTCGCTCTGCCAGGCCCAGGGCTCAGGCTTGGGGATTTGAGGGTAGGAGGGGACTAGGACTGAAGAGAATGAACACATCCCCGGCATGCTCAAACTCACCAAATGAACCACACGTTCATGGAGAGATTTGAAGGGGAGTTGAAAAATCACAAATGGGATATTTATGCAGCATTTCACAGCCCTGAAATTGGGATTAACAAATTGTTTTAATAGAAATTACCACTGTAATACAGTTTTGGTTATTTTTTAAACTTAACTTTTGTCTTTGGAAATGTTGAGGCTTTACTTCCTACTTGTGTATATTCAGTACAGAGTTTCACCGAGCAAGTTCCTAAAGGTATCCAGCTAACACAGGGGCACAAAATATGCTAAAAGGGCAGGTAATGTGTACTGAAACTGTCTGCATCTCACCGTGATCCTCAAGGGCCAGATGAAAAAGAGCATTAGCTCTGGGGTCTTCCACTGCCCCTGGTGAAGCAAGAGCTCAGGGTTCTGCTGTGGTACAGGGGCAGAATTTGGACAGAAGTCAGTGGGCTCACGAGGAGGAGGGATGGGCAGGAGGAGGGTAAAAACAGGTATTTGCCTCACCTCTGCTAAGGGGAGAATCTAAAGAGATGCCCCTTGTTACACTGGTGCCCATGTTCAGGTGGAGGTGCAACCCTTCCATTCCTCCCCACCTGTCCTGTGCTGTTGGGCTGGTTCAGCCATGTGTCAGGAGCAGGACGAGGCCCTTCAGGGATGTAATGGGATATCTCGCTGGCTAAAGCACATCCATGGCAGGAAGGGAGGGTTGCTCTGACCTGCCTCCAGTCTAAGGTTGAGCTGTAGCATTCTGGATAATGCTTTTAGGTACAGGTATATAAATTAGGCATTTAAGCTGTTTGTCAGAATGCCCTTGCTGGCACAGATCTACCTTTCCCCCAGAAGTTTTCAGCCTGTGTGACCCTGAGCTAACAGGGAAAGTGAAGGAGGAGTCCACTGATTTCCAGCTAGTTTTGCTCCAGCATGTTCTTCAATCCTGAGTGAGCAGACAAAGAGAGGCACATTGGGGCAGGGAGCATCCCTTGAGCACTAGCAGAGGAGCTACAAAACCTCTTTTCTCCTGGATCATATCCACTTATGCTCTCCCTACCTAATACTTGCTATCGCCAGTCTCTAAGCCCTTCACCTGAGTGCCAGGGTGGTTTCAGGAGAGTAAGCTCAGCATGGCTTGGCCTTTCTCCTTGATCAGAAGAAAATATGCATCTGCCTGCTTCCCTCAACCACCTCTGCTATGAAATAGAATTACAGCAATTTCCCTTGACAAGACAGATGAGTGGGTTTTCAGAAGCAGGGATGTGTGCAGCATCACACACTATTATGGCTGCTACTACATCAGCATCTCCCCCCCACTGGGCTATTTTGTCTAGTTATCTCCCAGCACTGAAATCATCCAGTAGTGCTTTAAGACTTCATGAATTTTAAAACAGCTGCTGCCATCAACCTGTTCCATGTGCCACAGATTCAGGAGCCACAGATCTCTAGACAGAGATAGGGATGTTTTCTTCAGAAGGCTTTATGGATGTCCCGTCACTTTCTGCTCTGTTCAGTCAGCTTGGACCCAGGCTGCTTCCTCTCTGCCTCTTGGCAGGGACTTGGCTATTAGCATGTGCAATGGTCAGTGCCACGGATCCATGCTGTATTTCTGTGGTTTGTTCCAGTGAAGAACTGTGAATAGGATGGACCATGAATAAGTAGGAGCATGTTCACATCATAGGCAAGAGCTGGGTTCCAGCTTCAGACTAGGAGCAAAAGTGGTCAAGTCTTGGATGGATGGACAACTAGAAACAAATCTACATCCCATGCCTGGACTTCCTATTAAAAAATTTTAGTGCTGGGAAACTTCAATAGCTTTTGGTGAAGCTGCTGTTTATTTAGGAAGGTATGTATATGTTCAGAATATAGTTCTTTAGGGAAAGCTGACCTTTTGTGGCAATTGTTACACTTGGCATGTGAGCACTGGTGATTCACACAAGTAAAATAGCAGGATCTCTCCAGTTACTCCAAAAGCCAGGATCCAAAGCCAGTTGCCCTTCTAGGAGCAATATCTCTGGGGCTGATCCTGTCACTGTACCACTGCACCGATGTACGTGCAACCTTCCAAAGAGCAGTCTTCCTGAGGTGCCTTCGGAGTGATGTCCTGGAAAAGCTTATTATGAGTTAGGTCATGGCTCACAGAAAAAACCCAGCTCAGCCTGCATTTTGGGTAATTAGTGGCAGTTCAGACTTTCAGAAAACCTCACTGATTCTCAGACTTGCTCTTTCATTGCGCTCTTTTTTCCAGTTACCTAAAAAGAAGGAGGAAGCAATGCTGTTCTTATTGAAAATGGTTTTGAGATAACTGGTTCATTAAGTTTTCTTCCTATATTCATTGCTTGTTGCTCTTGACCGAAAGAAGTATAAATACGTATTGTGACTTGTTATGGTACTGTATACTGTGGAGCATAACCTGTTATGTACTATCTTCTCACACTGCCAAAAGAAAAAATTGGATATATAGATTGGGCATCAATTTGATATGATACTTGATTTATAACCAAAAAGTTACGTAGTAACGTTTGTGTGATGATGTGTAGATGTTACAGCTGCTGGTTTTAAAAATATACTTGGTTGTTTGCTATCCATATTTTCCTTTCTTGACAGAAAATAACTATCCATTGGAGAAACCCTCACCCAGACACACCCATGGTATGAGCTGCTGTGCACAGGCAGCTGCTTTACCCCATGCCTTGTCTTTTCGGCTTTGCTTTGGATAAGCGCTTGGGCAAACTCTTCTGCCTACATGCCTGGGCTTGTGAGGTTATGGTTCAGCAAACTGTGTTTCACTCTTGATCTGTGCACAATATTTCCATTAAAATGTATCTGTCCAGGAAATTGCACAAGGTTATTTGTCAGCCTGCATTACTGGGAAGCGGTAATTAATTGTTAAAGCTGGAATATTTATTTTCTAAGGTATTTGGCTCTTTCCCCATTACTAAATATGTCCTCTTCTCAGGTTTCAAATGGTCCTTGTAAACATTTCGTAGTAATTTCCCTTCTTAGGATGGTAAGCCAATATCAGCAAATATTGTTCCTGGGAGCAGCTCTGAGAAGAGGGGACTAAGCTCTTCCCTGGCTGGGGCAGCGAGGTGAATTATAAACTCCAGTACTGTAAACTCATTCCCCTCCTGAAAACAAATCCCAGTACAGGCAAAGTGATGTGCCTCTTGTCTGGGGCTCACAGCCCTGAACCCTTCCAGGAGGCTTTAAGGACATGGTTTGATCTGAACTGCAGTCAGCAAGCAGACTTCCCACTGATACTGCTTCTTTTGGCATTAGGAAGTCTGAAGGTCTCTTTAACCCTAGGGGACAGAACTGGCAGAAGCCCGAGGAGTGCAGAGATCATAGAGAAACTGCAATGACAGCAGCAGCCCCTTAGTATTGGTATTGGCAGTCCCTTAGGATCTGAAGCAGCTAAGGAGATGCTGCCTACCTGTAACACAACAGCAAGGAATAAATATAGATGTGATTAGACTGATTTGGGAGAAAATAGATGGGTTGCACTCAGCTGCTGGGAAGGAAAAGGCCTGGCTGTCCCCGCACTGTGCTCAGCACCAGTGTTGGGATCATCTGCCCCCCCAGCTTCTAGGAGTTAGCCCTGGGTCCTACCCAGTAGCTGCAGGGGACTCCCCTCACCTGAACTGAGACATCTCAGCAGCTTCTGAGCAAAGCATCCTCTACAACCCATGGAGAGAAGGAAGTACATCTGACCATTTTGCTCCTGCACAGGGAATAACCACCCTGTGTGAAGCCACTATCTTGAGCAGCCCCCACCTTGGTCTGTGCACTCCAGCAATGAGGAGGCAAGTCCACGTTCCAGATTTACAGTAGTTTGTCATTCTTCACCATCTTTGAGAAGCCACATTTCCTTCACCTGCCTCTGAAATGAGCTGGGAAAAAGCTGGCCTGGGCTTTAGACATGAAGTAACCACTCCATCAGCACAGACAGGAGGGACAGATGAGGATTTTCTAACAGAACTATGATTTTTTTTACTCTTTCTTTCACCCTTTCATGTCTTGGACAACATTTAGAGGCTAAAACAGAGAGCTTTGTTTATATTCTTCAAGGTGCCCAGTATCCCATTCAAGTGGCAATGTTCCTGCAGATTAAGGGTGCTTAAACCACAACATTGGTCAAGAGGGACTTTTTCCATCTGTCCAAGTGCTGCTCATATATGGCCTATTAAAAGACCTCCTAATGGACTGTTTTGTGGCTGTTGCACAGCAAAGCTTTGGCTGTTATTTAGAATGGGCAGATGAGCTACAATACCTGCTCTGTGCTAGGGACTCCCCATCCCTTGGCCACTAAACTGTGGGGGGTGGGCAACTTCTCGAGTGAGCACAAGCAGGTCCAGTTCTGCAGGTGGGTTTGACTCCATTTCCCTTTAAACATGTATCAGGATGTGATTTCCTATTAAAAAGGTATATAAAATGTCAGATCTGAAGGTTTTTGTAGTTTTCCATCATGCAGCAAATGGGTGCAGATGGAACATGATTTCTGGAGTCCCTTTAGTATTTAAATAGGAAGATACAAATATAAGAGATACTCTGAGTCTCATGTGCTTATCTCATGCCAATGATCTTGTCGTAGAAGAGCCTGGCTAGAATTAAGGGCTATTGATAGGAGGCAGAGGTCTGTGCTAATTCAGGCTCATACCTTGAAGATAAAATACACATCTGATTGTTGAGGTGACTGCTAATTTTAGCTCTGGTTTTGAATAATGGAATAGCGTTATTAGGCTGATGTAAACCTGTCCATATTTCTTATGCAAAATTGCCATCTCAGTAGTGAAACAGCCTACTTTGATTTTGCCTAGATACTAAGGAACAGTGGACAATAAATATGTACGCAGTTAGGCTAATTTACATGAACAAAGAGGTATTGCCTAATATAGCTAAAATTCCAAGAACCAATGCATCAGATGCAATGAATTGTTTTCTCTGGGTCTTGATTGTTTCAAGGATTTCTGAGCAAGTTTGCTTAGAAGATGTTATAGTCCATTCACCTTTGTTAATGAGATGTTCAGATACAAAACTGATAAAACATAAGCAAGATCTGAAGCAGAACCGAGTTATTTTAATCTGGGCAATGAGCTGTCTTGCTTCCTGCAATGTCCTGTTACACAGCAAGAAGAAAACACAGGAGGAAACTGGCACTTCCCTGGGTCCACTTCCATGTGGACACAGCAGAGAGTAAGGAAAGGTCACTTCTGCTCCTCACTGTGCTGCACAGACACATGCCTCCAGGTTGTACAAAGGGAAGTGGTAATGATAAAATCTTCTTACTTATGTGGAGGTAACATGATGTGCTCCACCTTTCACTGCTTGTGCCCTCCCTGGTTTTCAACATTCTCTTAGAAGGGAACCGAGCTGGGGGATGTGACTTACAGGGAAAGCTTCCCCTGGCAATTGACTGTCAGACTCCATGGTTGTGTGTATGCTGCCAGCTGAAAGTGGGCTGCCTACTAAATCCCAGTCCCAGGGCCCAGTGGGCTGGTCCATATCCACTCTACTTACAGCTAATTGTCCCTAGATTAGCCAGGTCCACGCAGAATAGCATTCAGTTCCATGTCTCTTCTGGGTCCTCTGGGACCCTGAGGTCCCTAATGACATTTTTTTTCCCTCTTTTTCTCCCTTGCAGTTCAAAATATCCAAAATTACTTAAAAGCTGATTTTGAGCCCATGAGAGTGGCATTTTTAAAATGCAAACCAGGTTTTGTCTTGTCTAGCACAAGGCTTGCGGAAGTGTTTTTGGGGTGCAATGCCTGAAAGGGTCTTATTAAACATTGTATGGGAGGAACCTAGCACCATGCTGTCTTTTGGGGAGAATTTGTGGGAATGAGCTGTTCCTAGAGCAGTACCTGGGCACTGTCTTGGAGGCAGCTGGCTGGGGCTACCCAAAGCAGAATTAGACAGTGAACTGTCAGCCAGAGTGGATGGTCAGAGGTCCACCACAGAAGTTCATTCCATGACCCTTCTTCAGGCCCTGTTCACTCCAGTGAAGATCAGTTTTTCTGTATAGCTCACCACTAACACAGAATTTGGCTCCATTGCCTTTGTCATTCCCCTTCAGGTAGGTGCAGGATGGTTTTAGATCACTTCTAAGCCACCTCTTTGCCAGATTACCCAAACACATGTCCCTCAGCCTCTCCTTGAAGATCATATGGTCTAGGCCACTGACCATTTTGGCAGCACTCTGGTGGACTTCTTCCAGTGTCTCAATGACCTCTTGAACTGCAGGTCCCAACAGGGGATAGCATTTTTGGGGCAGACTCACCAACACTGAGTAGAAAGGGAAAAAAACCCATCCTCCGACTGACAGTCACAGAGCTCCTACCATATCTCCAGTATATGGTTTGCCTGATTCGTATTAAATTCTCACTGAAGTCTCATAGTAAAGCCCAGGTCCTTTCCTGCACGGCTATAATGTAGTTGGTAGGGTGCCATCCTATACCAAAGTGTAGGGTTTGCACTAATCCTATTGAACTCTGGGGGGGTTCTATTGATACAGGTCCCAGGTTTCTCAAGGAGTCTCTGGACTGAAGTTCTCCCAGCTCTGCCAAATGGAGCTGGATGTCATTGCTTCTAATCTATTACAATTTATAAATGTACTGAAAGTGCCCTCTGTGTCATCAGCCTGATGACTGATGAAAATATTGAACAATATCAACTCCTGTGTCATTCCCTGGGGTCCCCTTTCATTACTGGTTGCCAGATGGCCCATCACAACATTGATTATTATTCTTTGACCTAATGGTCCAGCTAATTTTCAGTTCATCTAACATCCAACTCATGTTTGCTCAGGTTTTGCATTAAAATGCTGCAGGAGACTTTCCACCCATCAGAGCTGTGTCTGATCACTGTGAATTTCTGATGGACGGAAGCCATGAAGTCACATCAGCACCCTCAGGTGAATCCCATATGCTCACCTGGATCTGAATACTTACAGCTTCTTTAAATGGACCTTCATTGTTGCTCCTCCTCTCGGTTGTTCCTCTCCTTCTCAAATAATCCTGGAATGTGAAAGTGTGGGTATAAGCTTTGCCAATGAAAATGTATGCAAAAAAGGCATTAAAAGCTTTGGTCTTTTGCTTATCGTCTGTTACCGTGTTGCCTCCCATAGTCATTGGTGGAGCCACAATTTCTCCACATTTCCTTCTGCTGCTAACATATGTGTAGCACCCCTTCATGTTTCTCTTTGTCCCTAGCCAGGCAAAGCTCCAGATGGGCTTTGTTCTTTGTGATTTCATTCCAGAGCGAATGAACAATTGTTGCATGCTCCTCTTGGTTGCTCGCCCATGTTTCCAATTGTCGTTAGTTCTCATTTTGCATGTCAGATACTTGCTTAGACAAACTCTTGGTCTTTCTGCACAAGGGGACGGTTTGCTCCTGAGATGTCACTTTTCATACCCTGTGGACTACAGTTACTCTGACCTCCCAGGCCTTCAGCTGAGTTTAGGGTAGCAGGTCACAAGATTCCTCCTTGGGATTCCACCTCCATCTGTTTGCACTTTGGGACCATTTCTGAGAAACACAGGATTAGTTCTGAGGAACCCTTCCACCCTCAGGCATTTCCAGAGCTCAGCTGCCTCTCTGCTGGGCTTTTCTCCTCCACATCAGCTGTAGAGGAGACAGCAAATAATGAATTTAAGCTACAGCACAGGGACTTAGGCCAGAAATTTGGAAATAATTTCTAGGAGTCTGGACAGTTAGGTCTGGAAAAGGAACACAGCAATCTCATAAAATCTCACCCTTCAGAATGTTTAAGAACAGTCTAGAGTGATATATAAAAAATAATAAAGAAGAGGGCAGTGGGGTTAGGTATTCTTGGGCCTGGCAAAGCTGGGCAATTTCCTGAGCCCTGCTCAGCCGCAGCCTTTGGTCATCTCTTCAGCGTACCACCTGCTTTGGTCAGCTCTGAGTGTCTGCTCATGCCAGATCCTTTCTCCACATGACCAGGTCTTTAAGGGCCCTCCTCAAACCTCACATTTTCTGGGCTAGAGAAATGCATTTCACTCCTTCACTATCAGGAGCTCCGTCTCTTCATAGCTTGAAACACAACAGAGGCACAATAGTGGGTGCCTGTGAGAGTATGAGCTCTTTGGAGAAATGTCCTGTTATCCTTCCCCAGGGGGCTGAAAAGTGCCCACCAACCCATCAGCCAGCCTTCCAGAGCAGCCAGTGAAGCACAGGGAGAGTGTGCTGCTGAGAGTGAAAGGGATCTGGAAAAATAGAACAAGTTGCTCACCAGAATGGCTGCCTTCTACAGGCACTGGATTATAACTGAGAGGCACGGATCCGGCACCCTCCCTCTGGCTGCTGGAGCAGCTCCCATCTAGGGGGGAGCCCACGCCCTGACGCATGACCATCAGCTGTGGGTTGGACACTGCCAAGGGATGTTTTTAGATTGCTTAATTTAGAGCACCACTCAGCAAATACCAGCAGGAATCTGGTATAATTGTCATCATTTCCACTCTCAATAGTTGCTCATTTTTGGTCTCCCCATGTTGAAAAGCAACAGGACTGTGGTCTGTGGTCCTCTGGTCAGGACACTTTCTCCATCTTCAGTTCAGTAGAAGAAACTGTTCATGGAAACACTGAACCACCTCATCAATCATTATAAAATGCAGGATGTGGGGTTCTGTACTTGCCAGAGAGCAAAGAGCTGGGGCTCAGGGTGCAGCTTGGCTCCCCAGGAGAGGCTCCAAGGACTGCCACCCGCATAAGGGCAGGAGGTGCCCTCAGCTGTGCCACCCTCTCTTCCCCAAAAGTTTCAGCCAAGCCTGGGCTGAAGCTCTTCACTTCAGTATGCGCATCTCTGGAGAAACTGTGGAATCTAATCACCTATCACCCTTCTCCAGCCCTCCTGCAGGTCAGGTTCACCTCAGGGAAGCCACTTGCTGCCATCACAAGTCATGAATGTGACAAAACCAAAATCAACCCCAAATCCACATTTCCTGATGAAATCAGTCTATTCCCTTGTGAGCTTGTGCAGTCTGCAGCTTCACAGCTCTTCAAAACTGGCTTATAAAAATATTAACCCACAGATGTTCACTGCTTTGTTTTAATTCCCAGTGAACACTCAGAATTTGCTGCAAAACTGTAAGCAAGGTGGGATCTAGTTTTGTGGTGGTGTTTGCACAAGGGTGAGGGAAAGGAAGATGATGTTTCTTTTGTGGGGCAAGTATTGTACATAAACCAGAGTGTACTCAAGCAAGGAAATTACGGACCCTACAACACAACTGCTGTAATAGCTCATAGCATTTAAACAACATTTAAAATGGGGAAACCTGCAGTTCGTCAATACCAATTTTTATTCTTTAGAGCAGCAAACTCCTTAATGAAAGATTTATCAAAGCAAATGGAAATCTGGAAAACTTATTTTCCTTATATTTCCTTTCTGCTCCTGACCATAAACTCTGTGTAATCTATATACCAGCAGGTAGACTGAGAGAAGATTTTATTACTGACAAACACTGACAGTGTTGCTCCTCACTAAAAAGGCAGATTTGCATAGGGCAGCTGCTCTCAAGAAAATTCTGCTTTCCTCACCAGAAATCAAGGGCAAGCCAGACTTCCTTTCTTATTCTTTTTTTTTTTTCCTAAATGATTTCTAATATTGTACATGTTTGTGTTCACAGTACGAGTCTCTTGGCATGACTTTTACTTAAAACCCCTCAGCTCCTGGAGATGAATCTCTCCTGTCATTCAAGGCAGATTTCTAGCCTTCGCATGTGAAAAGAAAACTGATGGGCTATGATATAATGTGACCCAGAGGCTCAGAAAATGAAAGGGTATCCTGAGGTCTAAAGCTTATTTTTGAAATTGTATGATTTTTAAGTCAATCTGCTGATGTGGAGACAGAAGGAGGGAGGATGGCTTGGGGTGATTTTTCTGCCTTCTGCAGCTTTTCTGTACTTGAAGGGAATGGCCATGCAGCCTATGGGAGTAAGATGGGGAAAGCAGTGTCAGCAGAAGTCATTGGCTCAGGGAAATCTGGTTGCTGTGGCTCTTGAGCTGATCCTCTTAGGAGCTCCAGACAGGGGACAGCTGTGCTTTGGGAAAGGAAGTGCTGGCTACTTACTGTACATCATCTGCTTGCTTTCCTGTTGCCCTGTTCTTCCTCCAGGATTGTTGAGCCTCTTGATTCATCCCTTATGCTTGTAGAAACTGTTGCTCACTGGGGACCTGACAGCTTTGTTTAATCTTCCCAGGGCTGTGCTCAGAGGCTTGAGCAAGTTGTTACTAGCAACAGCTCTAATTTGAACCAGACCCTTGTTGCTATCAATCAACACTGGGCAGAGGGTTTCACTCAGCCAGCAGAGCCAAAGCAATCGGCTGAGGAAGGAAACCTGCAGGAAGAAGAAACATGAGCCTTATCTGGGGGTTGCTGCCTGGGGGAGATTGTATGGAGGGAAGAAGCTACTGACACTGCCTTAGCCCTGACTCAGAGAACTAAGCCTCTAAAGAGGATGGGATGTGGACATTAGTCCTGTCTCCTAAAATAAGCTCAATAAGTACCATAGAGATTAATGATACACGAACAACCATGGGAGGCTCCTACCCCAGGGCTAGTAGGGTCCATCCCCACCAGAAATGTATAACAACTCTTTCTGACTCTTATTTGCCTCCATGGACAGGCTAACAACTGAGCCCAGGAATCACAATATACCTGAGCAAGATGCACTGCTGCTGCTGGGAGTACCGTTAGCTGTGTGGTGACCCAATGTGGGGACTTTGCTGGATGTCCCCAACCTCACAGAGACCATCAATGTCAGATCGAACTGAGCCCAAACTAGGGGGCACGGAAGGAAGTTATAGAATCTTTTGTAAAGTAATTTTTTTCCTGGTTTCCAGCATGTAATAAATAAATATTCTCATCCTATTAGCATGACAGAACCTGGGTGTGTTGACAGACAGCTAAATGCAAGGCAGCAGTGTGCCCGAGAGGCCAAAAAGGCCAACAGCATCCTGGCCTGTACCAGAAGTGGTGTGGCCACAAGACTAGAGAAATGATTGTCTCCCTGTACTTGGCACTTGTGAGGCCACACCTCAGATACTGTGTTCAGTTTTGGGCACCTCACTACAAGGACAACATTGAGGTTCTGGAGAGGGTCCAAAGAAGGACAACAAAGTTCATCAAGAGTCTAGACCAGGAGTCCCATGAGGAGCGGCTGAGGGAACTGGGGTTGTTTATCCTGGAGAAAAGAGTGCTCAGGGGAGACCTTATCACTCACTACAACTACCTGAAAGGAGGCTGTAGTGAGATGGGTGTTGATCTCTTCTCCCATGTAACAAGTGCAGAACAAGAGGAAATGGCCTCAAGTTGTGCCAGGGGAGGTTTAGGTTGGATATTAGGAAAAGTTTCTTCACAGAAAGGATTGTAAAGCATTGGAACAGGCTGCCCGGGGAAGTGGTGGATTCACCATCCCTGTAAGTATTTAAAAGACGTGTAGCTGTGGTGCTGAGGGATCTGGTTCAGTGGTGACCTGGCAGTGCTAAGTTAATGGTCGGACTTGATGATTTTAAAGGTCTTTTCCATCCTAAAAGATTATATGATCTTGATAATGCATAACTATACTGGTTTTGTGTGTGTAATATCATTTTGTTAAATGTCCGTTGAGTTCTATGTGTGCACAACATTTTCTGCTGAGCTCCTCACCCAGCAGAGGCACTGGTTCCAGGCCTGCTGAGGACAACCTTCCAGTTCTCTGTGGTGGGGTGCAGGACAGTGCAGCTCAGCTGCAATCTGCCTTTCCCTGTCCCCATCCCTCCCCGCACCCCTTGCTGGGGTGCTTCCCCCACTCCATGCCCTCTGTTTGTGCCTGGAGGGCAGGCAGCAACCCTCCAGCCTGAGCAGGACCAGGTGCCCTGTCCTTCCATCATTCCCAAGCGTGAGCTATTGTGGTGGTGGTAGTGGGGTTTGCGGCATAGGCTGATGTGGGTTCTTTTTCCTTGGAAAGAAGATGAACAGAGGAGCTGATGGGCCATCAAGTAATTGGATTTGTCTCTGCTGCAGTGACTTAAATGGATGATGGATGGTCCAGGCAGGAAGTACTGTCATCTACTGCTAACACACCCCCTGTGCTCTTTCTGAGGGAAGGGGTCTTGAGAGGGCAGTCTCTGGGAGCCTTCTGGAAGGGAGAAGTGTTTGCTCACATCTGTGCAGACATCCTCCACACCTGCTCAGTTGGGACACCAAGGTTTAGAAAGTGCCAGATTTACTTGCACCTTGGTGCTCTGGTAAGCACTCACACCTCCCAGTGCAGTCTCAAAGTGATGGATAGCATTTCTTCTTTTAATTCAGAAGCCACAGTTGCAATCTCAAAGACCATGTTTCCAGATCTTGTGTTCTTGACCAGAGACACCTCTGATATGTAGGTGCTGCCTGATTTTGGTAGGACTAGGCTTAACACTTGTGGAGGCCAGACTTGCCTCCTTTGGTCAGTAGGGCATGGTGGCTCATGTGCCTGGCCTGCTTCAGTTTGCCCTCCAGAAATTTCCGCTGGTCAGATGAGGAGAGAACGCAATTTGCTGGTTTAACTTCCCATGATTTACTCTGAAGACACTGTTCAAGATGCAGCTCATTTGTGGCTTTTAAGAAAAGTGCTAGATTTCTGCAGCATGGCTGCTGATGCCCAGCTGAGCCAGAGAAGCTGGGAGAGAGAGTGAGATAAATTGGAAATTTCTGCCATGGGCTATTTCACCATCACTTCCTTGCAGAGGCAAACACCGCACATCCTCCGACATCATTTCCTACCTCATCTGCCCACTGCAAATACCCTGCAAGGACATCATGTTTGATGAGTGGCATTGGCAGAAACATTTTCAGCTCATAAGCTCCTCTCTGCCATTCTCCATGACTAAGCCACTGCCAAGAGCAAGTGGTGATGATGGCACCAGTGACCACACATGTAGCAGGGGTGTGAGTGTGCCTGTTCCCAGTGCTCTCCAACCCCTGTGCTGTGTCCTTACACAAGTGTTGGGGAAGATGCTTGACATAAACAGTTTTGCACTTAAAGCAATGAAACAGAGCCCTGGTGACAGTATTTACCAAGCAGCTGCAGATAAACACAGTTGGGTTTTATTTGCCTTTTTTTAATGGGGCTACACATTGTTCCCCTCCCACCAGACCCAAGCATACCTCATGTTGACAGTGCTTAGGGTACTGGAGGAGCCGAAGGTGCTTGGGGCGCGGAGGGTGTGACCAGCATGGTAATGGCTACACTGTCGATCTGGCCTGGTTGGTAGTGCCAGTAAAAACACAGCTGGTACAGAGATACACCCACACACTGCAGGAGGATTTGGCTTCTTTCCTTCCTTCTTGTAAGCAGTGTAAGCAACTGGTTTAACTGGACTGTCAAACCTGCTTTAGTCTGCTTCTGCTTGCAAAGGAAAACCTCCCCAAACTCCACACAACCCACAGGGAGAAGAGTTAAGTGAGAGGAATGGGGTCAAGGGGCCCTGGGAAAGTACTCTTCACAGCCTTTACCTTCTACCTGTTAGAAACTCCGATGCTGCAAAGTGTTTTGCCTTTCCATCAACCAGCCAGCTTTGATACTCGAGCTGCTAAAATCAGAGCCAAGTACTTTCCAAAATGGTGGAGAATTAGTGAATTGCTTTGGTTGCCCCAGTTTGCTTGGCTTCCCTGCCTGCTTTGCTGAGCAGCCAGCCTATGAGCTGCGATGTCAAACCTTTCTGAGTGTAACACCTTTAATCCCCCCAAGGTCCCTGCTGTGCTTTGGAGAGAGATGTTCTGATGGTGTTGCATCATTCCTGAAAATTGTCCTCTGTAATAAGAGCAGAAGTATATCTTAGAGCATGAAATCTCACCACTTCTAAAGATGGCTTGAGAAGTAAGGCATTATTTTATTGACTGTGGTATCTGACCTTTAGAAAGCACAGAAGGTTGAACTGGAGGCAAGAGCCACTGTGAAGACCTAAGTGCCAAAATGAAGATTTTATCACAAATGTATTCCTACATCTTCTGTAAAGATTATTTTTGTGTAGACATAGATACATTTCAGCTTACGTTTAAAGTGCTTTCTCACTTTTTAATATTTTCAGATTGCTCCCACATGCAGTCGGATAGCTATGCCTTATCTTCTTGAAATCACTGACTGACTGCATCATGAGCATCTCTGTTGTGTTCACAGCCATGCATAGAAGTGAATTGAAAAGTCAGGGTTTAACACAAAGAGAATGTCAGAGGACATATACATAGGTCAACTCTTCTGTTTTTTTGTTGTTGTTTGTTTGTGGTGGGTTTTTTTGTGAAAATTGCCTCCATTTTTCAGGAACAGCAAAGTGGCAGCATTTCTTTTATGAGAGTACAAGTAAAAACAATTTCACTGATTATGGTTAAGAATGAGACTCAAGAAAAAGAACCTTTAAGTATAAACCTGTTTTTATGTTACTGCTCATTTCACAAAAGCTTGCTGAGTTGGGCACTCTTTCTGGTAACCTGAGGGGGAGAGGGATTACATATTCACACCAAGATGACAGAAAATGCCATAAATGTTCAGCCTGGTTTGGGGTTTTGTTTGTTTTGGGTTTCTTTGGGTTTTTTTTTGAGAACAAATAAATCTTTGTTTATTGATTTTTATGGAGATCAAAGCTGAACATATGTAACTGGAAAGAACAGCACCAGGGAGAGCAGAAAAAAGAAATGCATGACACTTTACATTGATTTAGCAATTATGTTTTACTGGACAAATGGAATACTGCAAGAGCCATTAAACATAGTTGTTCCCAAAGGTGGCCTTGATATTTCAAGCACTTACACACAATTACAGCTTTAAGTACGGTAGCAAGTAGTAGAGCTTTGCCCTTCCTTCTTTATCTTTTAAGTCATAAAATTACACACAGTACTTCTTAGTCATCCAAAGGATGCCACGGAGGTGGGCAAAGCATCACTATGTTCCCTAAGCAGGTACAAAGAGGAAGGAGGAACATGCTTCTCTGGGTCTTACTTGCTGATAGCAGCTGAAACAAAAATCTTTTAACTCCCAGTTCCTGGGGAACACACTCAAGGTACTGCCTGTAGCACCAAACAAGAAGTCAGGGCTTGAATTGGGGTTTGCCATTTCCAGCTTCCCATTTTGGGCAGTGGAGTATTACCGAATCATCCAGCTGCTGAAAAATCTTTCCTGATGTCCTGTTTTGAGTGAGAATAGAACTAATACTGTTCAGTGATTTTACTTTTCATCTCAGTTCTTCTAACTCACTGCACTGTCTGAAGTTAGCAGCATGTTTTTGCAGGCAGTGGCTACTTCTAGCAGTGATAACAGCCCATGGTTAGAGTTGGTACTGAGGATTGGTGAGCAGACCAAGGCCACTACTGGATCTTGCCTACCATGCTGGGGATGCAGAAAGTAATAGTCTGCACATGTAGGGAGGAGCGGAAAGGACAGGTGACCCTACACCGACCAACAGGGAATTCCATCCTATGTATGTCATATTCGGTATAGAGCTGAGGGATCAGGAGGGTCAAGCCCCTATTGGCTCAGGTCTTTTCCTGGCTTCTTTCTCAATTCTTCAATGGCCAGCATTCAAGGAGGACTCTGTCCATTCTACCTGCGATCCTGATCTGTGTGTTCCTGAATCCAGTACCAGAATCCAAAGGTACCAGCACAGCATAAAAATTGAGCCAGAGCTGTCAGAAACATGGCAGAAAATGGGAAGAACTAAGATAAAGTTAAGTCATGGTCACGCTGGTCACATCTGCCTTTGAGGCAGAAAGGGATACCACCAAATACACGGTATGAGTACAGTAATGCCTGGATCTACTCTCTAGGACTTTCTGCCTTGTGAGCTAGTCCCACCAAATTCCATTTGACTCAGTAAAATCAGTAACTACTGTCCATGTCAGTAGCTCACGCATCCAGTGTTTGGTTACCAGTATTTCCACAAAAATTTCTCTGCAATACACCTGCATTGCACACTTGCCCCTCTCTCTTTTCCAGACACCCCCCCCCCACAAGGCATGAAGACTGTACCTTTGCTAAACCAGTAGCTGCTTCATTCTGGAGACATTTGTGGCATGAGCAACGGGACCTTGGGTATCACCTCACCTTTGCTCAAGGACTGCGTTTAAATTCAAGCCCTTGCCTGTGGTCCCCACTCAAGCTCTGTTGCAGGAGTGCCTGTGCCTGGCCATGCATCCTACTGAGCCCTTCCTTGCTCTTGCCACTCCCCAACAATGAGTGCACACACTCAGGACACAAAACCAGGAAGAGACCATGACCTTTTGACCTGTTTGCTGATGTAGATATTAGAAAAAAAATTCTTTAACATGAAGGTTAACATGCTGGCTCAGGCTGCCCAGAGAGGTGGTGGAGGCCCCATCCCTGGAGTCATTCAAGGTCAGGCTTGATGGGGCTCTGAGCTACCTGCCTTAAGTAGAGATGTCCCTGCTTGTATAGGGAGGTTGGACCAGATGACCTCTAGAGGTCCCTGCCAGCCTAAAACGTTCTATGATTCTATGATTTACATCCTACGTTTTGTCCCCTTCAATTAACCACACTGGACCCTGTGACAGCTTATGTAATTGCCTGAAGGTAGAGATGTAGGGCTGCCCGCTGCCGAGCTGCTGCTCCAACTGCCACACTTATGGAATCCTGTTTTTGTTGGACCGCTGTGCGATAAAGGCTTCATTCACTCTGTAGTGCTGTTGTTCCCTTCCAAGTGGCTCTTATGTTTCCTCTCCCTTATTGCACTGCTGCAAGATCTTTATTGTGGGGAACTAAAATAGAATTAATTCATTGTTTGCTAACAACACAAGCATTTGTGAGGCAGCTGCACACTTACTCTCCATAAAATAAAGAATACCCATCATTGTGGGCCTCATTTGTCTCTCTCTGGAGTCCATAGGACTTTGTTTTCATATGAATTAAGCCTCACATGCTGAGGCTGATATCAGTAAAAAGAACAAGCACAGCTTTCAGAAGCATTGTATAGGATAGACAGAAGCACAGTGGCTTCAGAGTTGGGTATTGGGTATTCTGGTCAGTGGGGCTGATCTTGATGTTCACAGACATGGGCTACCCTCCCAGAAATGATGTTGTTAATTAGCACCTATTTTGCCTGCTGGATGCCAGTCTCTGCTGTAGAATAGCCACAAGGTGGTTCATGAACAAACAGTTGTACCTGATGTTTTATGAAACAGGTAAATTTAACATCACAGCTCGCTAAAAGGGTTATTGGGCAGGCAATGGCAAAGCCAGAAGAAATACCTGGTCTGATTCTGCAATCTGAAGTGCATGGCATAACTTTAACATGGTTTTGGGGTTGGTTCCCTCTCCTGACAGTATCACCATCCATAATGTTCCTACGCTAAACTATCAAACCCTGTTAATTCAGATGGTTGGCTACTGCTTTTGCCAGGCTGGCTTCCCAAGCTCCTCAACGTCCATAAATTCCAGGTGAATCGTCTTTATGGTGATATAGTGGATCTGCTGCTTCCCTGACACCAGACAGCAACTGCGCCAGTTGTTGGTACATTGAACGGTCTGAGAGGGGACCCTGGTAATCTTGTCTGCAGTTGTTTTGAATAATCTAGTAAAGCTGACCAAGTTTTGTGAAGGACATCTAGATTTCCATGAAGTTTTCAATTATTTAATCAGACTTAAGTCTATTTTACTGATTGCAAAGCAAGATTGTGCATTGTTTTGACTGATTTGACCTGTTTCACAAACAGCACGTGGTTTTGGAGGGGCCTCTAGGTTTTAGGGAATGCTCTGTGTTTCAGAGCTTCTCCTCCTGGGCTGCGTCCTTCAGCCACTGGACTAGACTTGCACCAGTTCACACGCAGCACCTAAGGGAATGACCCAGTGACTCTTGGACAAGGAATCTGGCAAGGTTTTGCTCTCATCTTCTCTAATGTATCTCTGCCCACACGTGGGTTATTTTTTTCTGTAACTAAGAGTAATCACGATAAATATCTGCTCAGGTATAAAACAATCACCTACCTCATAAATGGTCTCCAGTTAAATTGCCCCTGTTTGTGTGGGAGTGTTTTCTTTTCCATTGGCAAAGAGTCCTTATAAGGAGTAAAAACACTGAAGAATCTGTTAAAGAAAAATGTTTATCGAAGGTTTACTATTTCACAGGTTTTACCGTAGAATCATTTACGCAAAGCTGTGAGTCACAAGCTGAAGTTCAGTGTCTGAAAATGCTGGCAGAGTGAATGAATTTTGTGCATGACAAACACATCAGTAGTCTGCATGCATTACAGTCGATTCATAGTTGCTTTAAAATCACATGGAAGATAATTATAATTAGGACAGGAGCTGTTAAAATCAAGAACAAAAGAAGACCAATTCTGAAGCTATTTACTGTTGTGTTTCTACTCCTTGAAGGTTTATGAAAGATGTCCTAGCTGCTAGCCAGGGAGTACAGCAAAAATCATCAGTGCACCTTCCAGCTGCTGCAATTGCAGAAGGTTTGGCAGAAATGTCTGTGCAGTGCAACATTTACTCGCGGTACATGTCATAAGGACCTAGGTATAAAGACCCAAAATAGTCAGGTCTTGACAGCAGTAACTTCATTGTTCTGTCTGGATGGTCAAGGCTACCTAGCAAATTGATGTGTCCTCTGTCTGAGACTCTTCCGTCTTCTCTGCATCCAGGGTATGCAATATCTATTAAAACAGACCTTCCTCTAAGGAGTTTTCTCTCTAGAAGCAAGGAGGAGAGTTGTCTATGTGTAAAAAGAATATCTCCAAAGGTGAAAGATGCCTTGGGAAAGTACATGCCATTTTTGAAAGAGGTGACTATCCATTGAGTCTGCTGACAGGAGAGGGACTGAGACTGCAGCTATGTGACTAGAAGAAACGGAACAGAAGGAAATCCTGAGAAGAGATTTGAACTCATGAGACCAAAGACAAGGTGTTAAGGGGGACTTCATTGCAAGCTATGGCTGTTGCGTCTGGGTATTTGTGCTTTATCCATTAATGATGGACAGAGTGGGAGGCAGTGTGCACGTGAATGGTGGTCTGTGGGGCAGCATGGCCCCCACCACTGACAGCAGGCAAGCTTCCCCAGCCCCATGGGACTGAGAAATTTTCTGAAGATAGCTTTGCTCAGGAGAAGGATGCTGACTCCCAAGTGCGTAGGCATAGCTGAAACAAAGGAGTGAACTCACCCAGTTTACAGCAGCTGGTACAGATCATTGCTAACTGAATCAGAGTAGAGCAAATGTTTCCTACCCCATAAATCCTGATGAACCTGATTAATTCCTGGGAGATTTTATAATCAAGAGATTTTATTTACTCTTCATTTGAGGATTTATTTGAGGGTCTTTTTCAGCAAGGTCAGATGTAGTGCTGAGCCTGCTTTCTCACCTGTTTAGCTATGTCCAACACTATGACAGAATCACAAAATAACTGAGGCTGGAATAGACCTCCAAAATCATCAAGTCCAACCTATGACCCGACACCAGGACATCAGCCAGACCATGGCACTGAGCACCAGATCCAATCTTAAACTGCTCCAGGGATGGTGACTCCACCCGCTCCCTGGGCAGTCCATTCCAGTGTCTAATCACCCTTTCCATGAGGAAGTGCTTCCTAAGATCCAACCTAAACCTTCCCTGGAGCAGCTTCAGGCCGTGCCCTCTTGTTCTGTCACTGGTTGCCTGGGAGAAGAGCCCGACCCCCACCTGACTACAACTTCCCTTCAGATAGCTGTAGAGAGTGATGAGGTCCCCTCTGAGTCTCCTCTTCTCCAAGCTGAACAACCCCAGCTCCCTCAGCCTCTCCTCATCAGACTTTCCCTCCAATCCCTTCCCCAGCCTCGTCGCTCTCCTCTGGACCTGCTCCAGCACCTCCAGATCCTTCTGGAAGTGAGGGGCCCAGAACTGCACCCAGTACTGGAGGTGAGGCCTCACCAGTGCCCAGTACAGGGGCAGAATGACATCCCTGCTCCTGATGGCCACACTATTCCTGATACAAGCCAAGATGCCATTGGCCTTCTGTGCCACCTGGGCACACAGCTGGCTCCTGTTCAGCTGGCTGTCAACCAGTATTCCCAGGTCCCCCTCTGCCAGGCTGCTCTCCAGCCACTCATCCCCCAGTCTGTAGCACTGCAGGGGGTTACTGTGGCCAAAGTGCAGGACCCTGCACTCGGTCTTGTTAAACCTCATATCACTGGCCTCAGCCCATCAACTCAGCCTGTCCAGGTCCCTCTGCAGTATCTCCCGATCCTCTAGCAGATCAATGCTTGCACCAACTTAGTGTCATCAGCAAATCTACTAACAGTACACTCGGTCCCCTCATCCAGGTTATCAATACAGATGTTGACTAGAACTGGGCCCAGTACTGATCCCTGGGGGACACCACTGGTCACTGGACACCAACTGGATGTGGCACCATTCACAACCACTCTCTGTGCCTGGTCGTCCAGCCAGCTTTTAACACAGTGAAGGGTGCACCTGTCCCAGCCATGGGCTGCCAGCTTTTCCAGGAGGATGCTGCGGGAGACTTTGCCATAGACTTTCCACCTTGGTGTGTCTAACATTGAATTCAAGACTGTCAAAACACTCAACATATAATGCTACCCCTCCACCTGTCTTTCTTTGTCTATCCCTTCTAAAGAGCCTGTAGCCATCCATTGCAGCACTCCAACCATGCAAGTCATCCCACCACGTTTCCGTGATGGCAATGATATTATGGTTTCCCTGGTGCACAACAGCTTCTAACTCCTCCTGTTTATTGCCCATTGGCATACAAGCACTCGATCCGAGGCACGGATATCACCTCCAACAGCGGTATGTCACCCCAAGTTGTCTTTAGCAGTCCCAGGTTTGTCCCCCTCCCCTTCAATTCTAGTTTAAAGCCCTCTTAATAAGAGACACTTAGTCCTGTGAGAAGATCCTCTTCCCACGCTTGGATAGGTGTACCCCATCTCCTGCCAGCAGGCTTGGTGTTGTGCATACTGAGCCATGGTCAAAGAACCGAAAGTTCTGTTGGTGGCACCAACTGTGGAGCCAGGTATTAACCTCTGAGATTCTCCAGTTTCTTCCCTCATCATTTCGTTTACCTGTCAGGATGGACAAGAAGATTACCTGGGTTCCCATGGCAGAGAGAAGCAGCTCGATGTATTTCCCCATCATTCACTTCCTTTCTCATCAGCCACTGTCACCACAGAAATAGCTGCAAACTTGGTCAGACTTGTCCAGGGAACTTGGATACTCTTCTCCATTTAAGTTTACTGGAAAATAAGCAGGCAGTTTCGCACAGATCATTCTATGCATTTCATCCACAGCAGCAGCACTAAGGGTCTATTTGGACAAAGCCTTTTGTGTGCAAAGCTGCCATTGAAACCAGTCAGCTGCAGAATATTTTAAGACTAGGTACTTCATGAAGTCTATACAGAAATAGAAGTGAAACTCCTAGAATAGAAGAAAAAGCTTATTTTGGACAATTCCAAAAGAAACTTTCCAATATCTGGACTCATCTGGGAAGTTATTAAGATAATCTGGAAATCAGATTCAAAGTCTATTGGGAAAGAAAGGCTCTCACTTCTAAGAGAAACAGCCTTGCAGGAGACACTGATGTATAACACAGATTCTGGTGTAACAGTGAACAACTGGAGTGTTACTGGGATGTTAAATTCTGTGTTAGTAGATAAAAGCCTATATTTTTACTCCTTTACAGCTCTGCTTCATTTCTTTTCTTCTTGCCTTTCTTGTCACTGTGCCCTCACACACATTCCAGGCAGCTCTGCTGTAAATCTTTTTCATCACAGTTACACTTACCAACATTTCAAGGACATTTCATTTGAAATGTTAAGGAAAACAGCTCTTCAGAGCCTTCCAGGAAGGAACATCAATGACTGGCAGCATTTGAACTCATGTTGTCCCATCTCCAGCTGGATCCAAACCCTGAGAAGCAACATCTGGAAACAGGATCTTTCCTCAGGAAACTTCTGAGGGACTCTGCACATTTTGGGTTCTCCTGTGACACCACTTCATGACAGCAATTCATCCACAGCTGGGTGCTGTAATTTAGCACAGGATACCTCCTTATTTATTACCTGGCCCCTCCTCAGTTTACCTTTCCACACCTGATTTCATTCATCCTTGGTGTCCCTTCTTACCCCCTCAGCATGCAGTTCTCTTCAGTTCCTCCTCTTCTTTTGTTGCTTGTGTCACAAATTCACTTAGGAGACTGCACTTAAAAATTATTGCTTCTCTAAGTTATCAATGTTGGATCCTCACCTGGCATCATCCATAGCAGCTTTTGAAATTAACAGCTCAAAGCCATTTAAGGCACAGGAGGATATGGAAGTCTGTTCTTAAGCTCATCGTGTGAGTTCTTTGAGATAGGGACTACACTGGCAATAGGTAAAAATAGATAAATAGATAAAAATATGTTAATAGAGTCTACATGGAGTCTAAAGAGTTAGGATGAAAAAGAAAACTTATAGCTCTTGAAATACAGGATGTACATCTAGGAGAATAATCAAAGGTGGCCACTGGTAATGGATGTTTGATTTAGGACTTTAAAAGCTTTGGAGAGGATGGTAGAAACAAGATGGTAGCTCAGCCCCATATTCTTCATGGGCAGATAGACAGAGAAACCCTGTGCAGCTCTGTGTGAGTGGAGGCCCCTGAAGGACAACTGTGCTCCTATGCACTGACTGATTGCTGGGAGTTTCACTGCTGAACTTCAGCTGCGACAGTGGGTGGTCCTCTGTGATTTAATAGGTTTTTCATACAGTGTTTTGTCTATTCAAGACATACCACTTGGAAAACAAAAAGATGATATGGCACAGAGTAAAAGCCCTTATTCAGTTTTGATCTGCTGGAAAGGCAGTATTTGGCAACCGCAAAGGAGAAAGGATCAAGAAAAATATACTGTAGACTAAGTAGATACCTGTGTCACTACTCGTTATTTCTCTGCCTAAAAAAAACAAAACCAGCCCAGGTGGGGGATCCAGATTTCTTGATCTTCTCAGAAGTAATTTCCCTGATGATTAATTTTGCTTTCCCATCTCATTCCTCTTCTGCGTTAATCCTATCCTTGTGGTAGACCAGCACCAGCTGTCACTGATATCAGAACAGCCTGAATCAAGGACTCTCATCATCTCTTTGCTCTCCATCACTGTTCTTTCTCTTGCTTTCTTTCATTTTTGGTTTGGAAAATAAAAATCACACAGTCAATGATATGCCAACATGAGATTCACTTTACTACCCACCCTCTGGAATCACAACAAAATGTGAAATCGCAGCCTTCAACAATATTTGACTGATGGGCTTTGAAGGTGGAACAAAATAAGTCAATAAAGTCTCATTTATTCAGAATGTCTTCTCTTTTCATATTTTCCCCGTGGGATATTTGGCAATTTTTCACGCAGAACAGATAACCAAGTTGACTTATCAGACACAGTTCTTTAAAATAACACTGGAGGAATTCACGGTTTTTACTTTACACGGTATTGTAGAGAAATACATCAGAGTTGTGTTTGCAGGAGCTGTAATTCCCTAACATCCCATTGGATCTGTTCAGCTGGAGCTGGCAATTAAGCTGAAGTTATTTAAGCAATAATTAACGGGATGTTATTTGGAGTTCTATTTGGGGAAAATCATTATTTAAGAACCTCTGTCCACATCAATAGTATCTTGGGTTAGACAGATGTCTCAAAAAGAGACTAAGACGATATGCAGGGCTTTTGCCATGACACCAACAATTATTGCTGGTGCCTGCTGTGGAATCTGTGTTTGAGAGAGAAGTGAGTAATTCAAACTGCAATTATCCAGCGTTCCCAGACCCTGCCTGCTAATGTGGTCAGTAAAGGGAAACCATCACAACACCCTAAGGAGATACGTATAGATTATGGTTTGAATATTGATTGTTCTTGGGGACAACCCTCTGTGGCATTGGCTCTGTTGTGCAGCAATATCAGTGGGCCAAATCCTCAGCCCTTGCTCACTCTCTCTTCTGGATTTATTTAGGAGATTGACTGCTGTTTACCTTAATAAACAACAAGCATGAGACAGGCTATGAGGCAGAGCAGAAACAGTCTCTGCCCTATCTTTGAACAACACATGAAATCATAGCATCCTCCCCCACCAGGGCTTTCTGGTGTTATCTTAATGAAAATAATTATCCTAATTGCTTGCTTCACGTATTCCAGCTGCTGACAATAATTGTGCCTTATAAATGAAGGAATAGATGAAGCAACTACTCTTACAAAGAAAAACTTAATCTGAACATTAAACCTTCATCGAAGGAGCAAGCCATGAGGAATGTAGTTGTAGCATCAGCATCGGACACTACAAGTTAGATGTTTTTGTCTAGCCCTAAAAGCTTCATCAGTTCACAAGCCTTTTGGTCCTGCTTGTGGCCTGATCCCCCTGAGAAAGCCCATGTCTCGAGATGAGGGCTTTCAAGGTCCATGTCCCTTCAAGCTTCATAGCACCTGGAGCTGCGTATAATGCAAGGGGCTATCCACATCCAGTGGAGAATATCCATTCCTGTGGGTGAGACACCAACAGCTTGCAAAGTTTGGTGATGTTGCTCTTTCCAGTGGCTACCTTCTGCCAAAGCCCTCATCATTTCACCGTGAGGCTCACAGCAGAAGAAAAAGAATGCACTGCAACAAGGGATGCCCTGGAAGGGTAATAGAGATGTCTGCAGTAACCTGTGGTGATAGGTAAGAAGTCTGTCAGAGCAAAAAACTTTGTGTCTCTGCTGCGGTGCTAGCCTGGGGCAGGTCTGCTTGCCCCAGGTTTGACATGGGGGTGGAAAGCCTCATATGAAGCCCTGTTGAACCCTTGTCTGCTCTACTCAGCCACATCCAAGGCAAACAGAACCGCTTGGAGTCAGCAGATACGGCTGTCGAATGTCTGGGGAAGCGACTTTTCCCATCTGGAGAGGACACCAATGGAGTGGGCATTTCAAGCCTGGTGAGAGGGGCTGAAAGGTGCTGTGAGTGCTCTCCTAATACCCCAAGGGCAAGCATGGCAAGGCTGAAGATGCTTTCTGTACTTCAAAATGGTGCTGTCACAAGAGCCAACTGATAGCAGCTTGCTACACACACATTTTATTTTCAGCTGGGCGTTCACCAAGGGTCCCAGTGGGCTCAGAGCAGCCTCTGACCCAGAATACAGGGCCCCACATCCACCTGCCCAGTAATTTTATAGGCAGCATAGATGGTGAGGCACTGGGAGCAAAAGAAGGTTCGATTTAATGAGCCAGAAGATTGCTATTAGCCTTACAGCTCTCGATCTCTATGGGCATTTCCATTAGGAAACAGAAATAGGCGTTATCGCCAGATTTGACATATATATTTACATATATCTGAGGGGTGGGTGTCAAAGGGAAGGAACCAGCCTCTTTTGTGTAGTGCATGCTAATAGGACAAGGAATAACAGGTATAAATGTTCCACCTCAACATAACACAGAAACTTCAGTCCTGTGAGGGTGACAGAGCACTGGAACAGTCTGCCCAAGCAAGTTGTGGAGTCTCCTTCTCTGGAGGCTTTCAAAATCCACCTGAATGTGTTCCTGTGTGGCCTGCCCTGGGTGATCCTGCTCTGGCAGGGGGGTTGGACTTGATCTCCAGAGGTCCCTTCCAACCCCTACCATTCTGTGATTCTGTGATACCTACCTGAATCCTGACTAGGTGCCGTGCTGCCAGTGACTTGTATTTTTGTATCTTGCAGGGGAGCCCCCATCTGGGACAAACTTTATGAGTTTCTCATTTTAAAGTACAGCCAGGGTGAGCCCACACAAATGCATGTGTCTGGGACAGCAACCTCCTGGCCTAGGCAAGCAGCTCTGTTCCTGCTAAGAACCAAAAGCTGATTTTCCTGGTGGTGAGTATGGTTTTTCCACAGAAAGAAATTCTCTGTATGATACTGAAGTGTGGAAGCCAGATAGAGACAAATAACAGTAGGAGTGGGAAAAATTTGCCCATTATTTTTTTTATCCAATGCTAAGTTATTTTACACTCATTCCCCTTCTGGCCAAGGTTTCAAGGGAGTGAGCTGACACGGTCATGCTGTGGAGGGAGAAAAGCAGTTTTCCCACAAGTGCTTCAATATCTATCTGTCCTTCCCTCAACAAATAACCTAACTACAGAGGGGAAATAGCTCTCATGGGAGTGATCCTATTCAACTGGCAGATACGGATATCGAGGTAGAGAAGAAGAATTCACTCCTGCCTAGACAGAGGATCCACATGGGCACACTCCTTCCAGGGACAAGCCCAGGAGGAGTCAACCTTGCTTCAGGCTGCAGCTCTAGCAGGGCTTTGATTTTCCCCTTTTGCAGACAATGCGCCCAAACTTTTTGCTCATTTTGCCTGCAAGTCTGGAGGAGGGTTTGTATGGCGGTAGGCTCACACTCCCAGCCTTCATGACCACATTTAGCCAAGCTGCCAGCCCCATTCTGCGTTCTTCCTGGACTGCTTTTCGTGGCAAAACACAAATAAATGCAGGCACCTTCTTCCATGCTAGCCAAGCTCCCCATCCCTCCTTGTTCTTCCTCATTTGTGCTTTTCCCGGGGCTTCATGGCTGAGCAGGGCAGGAGAGGGGGCAGACTTGGCTGGGCAGCGCTGAGTGCCTCTGTGCTTTTACATCAGAGAGTCCTGGGAAGCAAAGGGAAAACAGGGAGTGTGCAAGCAAGAAACCAAAGCTAATGAGAGTAACTAGCGCTTCGTGGGAGCTGGAATTTCCATTTTCATGGGGAATTCCCTGGTTTTGCAATGGGCTTTTGTTTTCTGCTGGATTAAAACCAACAAGTTTTGGAATTTCCTGTGAAACTGAACTTGAGAAAGATGAGCAGATCCTTTGATGCCTTTCAAAGTGTTTATTGTCATTTCAACAACCGATGGGACTTTTTTTTTACATTAAATGAATTTCAGAACAACATGTTGCCTCACAAAAGAGTAAGATGAGTATTTCACCGAGGAAGAACTGGAGCAAAGTGGTTTTTTTACTTTAGTGCAATGCTTCCTTACTTGCTTCCAGGATTTTATTCAATCTTTTTTTCTAGATTTTCCTTTAAAAACTGTCCCTTAAAATGATACTTTCTCCTGGGAAACAAACCAACAAACAAACAACAAAACAGAACTTTCTCCTGGATTACTACGAAGCAATTTTATTGCTTTTGCAGTCATGAGTCTACCTCTAGCACTTCTTGAATGCTTGAAAAACAGCCCTGTGGAAATAAAAAAGACACTCTTTCCATTCTCCCAGGTGCACCTCACTAGTGTTAGGAAAGAAGGAGGTTCACAGTTTTTTGGTTTCTCCCCAAAGGCAATTGGTAGCTCTGATTACATTTAATGAATTTTAAACAACAACATCCACACTTGATGCACAGATTCCTGTCCCAGTTTTCCTGGTAGCTGTGTCCAGAGGCACACTCCCCCTATGGTTTTGGTGGTCACAAAAGCCACTGCAGTACAAGCCAACCTGCCAAAGGAAGAGCACTCCTTCAACACTCTAAATCAAAGCTCTTGTCTTCTCTCTTGGCCATATTTGTCAACTAGGTCAATCCCATCTAAATTCCTGAAAGCTGGATAGCCTGATCTGCATAAGAACATGTTTTATCTTGATGAGAAGAGTGATGGCATCGTTTCTTTGTACAGCAGTGCTCTCTGCCTTGTGCCTGTACTAACTGCTTCTCTTCATTTGATTAGTCATTTAATATCTGCTGCCCCTTTGCTGCTACCTGAAGTACACCTCAAAGCTCCAAAACAAGAGCTAGATGCATACAAATTTCAATGTAAACCAAAAAATTTTGGAAAGCCATCAGAAAGCTGCTTGGAAAAGCTTCTTGAACTGTCCTTACTTCCAGCAGGTGACCATGATAGCCCATGGTTCTTCCCTGGTAGAAAAACAAGGGAAGGACCATGCTCTTCCACCACCGACCCGTTCAAGGTTTACAGCAGGATGTAGGTACCTAGATGGTCTGGAGACCGTTATTTCACAGGTTTCAGTCTGATATCCAGGCCTGTCCATGAATTCTGTCCCCTGAGCACACATGGGACCATAAGTGCACACTGGTGGCCTGGCTGTGAGCAGAAGCTGCAGAAGAGCACCAGATCCTAACCCCATCTCTAGGGGGGGACATCTTCCAGCTCCCTCCCAGACCACTGCCAGACCCCAATGGCTCCAAAGCCTGTTTGAGATGTATTCTTAGGCTGAGTCAAGGTTTAAGCCCTTCTATGAATTAATTGAACTAAGAAAATTATATATATATATTTAATTATTATTCCTAGTTCACCAGCTCACTAAAGAGATTTCTTTCTACTCTGTTAGTCTTGGTCTTGTCTTCAAACCATTTAGCTCAGTTTTTCTCTTCGCCTGCCCTGTGTTCAGTATTCTTCTATTTCTAGTGCCTCACACTCCCATGTGCATTGCCACATAGGGTATCTTTTAGGGGCTGTTCCTAACATGCATCCAAGTCATGGCAGCTGTCTTTTTCAGCTCTTCAGTAGCAGTAACTCTTGTGTTAGCTGCTTCCTTCATCACATCTTTTCTTTTCTGCAGCTCCAACCCTGGCAACCTTCTTTCCAGCCAGCTCATTTCCACAGTCCCCATCCCGGGGTCACTGCCATTTCTCATGCTCCAGCACCCTGACCCATTCAGTGGAGCCATCTTAGGCATGCCTGTTTCTGCTGTCAACAAAATGTTGGGCGCACGCTCCAGCCCTTGCAGAATTTCTAGCCCTGTGCTTCTCTTGGTGCCAGTTTCACAGCCCTCACCTCTGCCGTTAGCTCTTCACCAGTTTTTCCATCCTGTCCTGGTTTTTCACCTCCCAATTCAATCCTTGCCCTTTCCTGTTGTTTTCTGTTTGACGTAGTGCATACTTGCACGCTGAGCCTTCATCCAAACATTCTGCTTTCAGTCCCAACTCGTCAGTTATTCCCCACAGACCTTTCTTCATCAGTGATACCAGGTCAATAAGAGAGCTGAACTGGGAAAATAACAACAAATAATTTATCTGACAAGTCTGTGAATCACCAACAGTTTCATTATTCACTTACAGGCTCATCAGCCTGGGGGAAGCCAAGCCCTGTGGATATCCCGCCTGGGTCTCACCAAGCCTCAGCCCCACCAACCCTTGTGACTTGCATCTGGCACTGGAGGACAAGTAATTTTCCCCATACTGCTGCCTTGCTGTCAATACCTTCCCCTGGAACAAGCAGGGGACAGATTCCCCCAGGGGCTGAAAATCTGGTTCCCACACACTTGTGGAGGCAGCTCGGCCGTTCCCCGTCACTGAGCACAAACAGCAGTGAGGCTGGGCTGGGTGAGCACGTGTGGTGGGCAGCTTCCACAGGGGCTTCAAGGGGATGAGGGTCTGTTCATGGTGCACAGCTGAGAACCTTCACCCAGCACCCACCATGAGGCAAACTCCTGATATAGACTTCTCCATAAGGAGCTGCATGGACTAACAGGCAATTTTAAAATCTAATTTCAGCATCATTTAAGCCAGAAGAAAAGGTTATCAGGAAGCTGAAGAGCATAGGGAGACCTCTGACTCTCAGAAATGTCAAGGATTAATCAGGGAAACCTGTGCACAGGACACCTCCTTCTGAGTAATCCTTTTAATGAAAAATGGATAACTAAACTGAGCCCAGCCCTTCCTCCACTTGTAACCCCAGTCACAGTGAAAAGACAGATAGAGACAATGGAAGCGAGAGAGCATCGCAGGCATTGCTAATGGGTTGTCTTCATTTTCTGCAGGGATGGGATCATTTCCCTTTAGGTTTCCAGTGGTGCCTTTGCACAGTGGACTGCAACAATGATTAATAGGAGGGAGAAACCCATTGACCCAAACCAAAGCCCATTTCAGTAAATGGACACTGCCCATTGATTTTGCTGTGTCCTTCCTCCCACAGGCTGCTGAGAGCTGATGTCCCTGTGGCTGGTCTGCAGCGTGGCTGCCACTTGGAAACTACCTGGTTGGGGAAAGTGGGAGGAGGGAGGTGTCTCTAGGAGCCTGCTCCTACAAGACCAAGGCAAACTCAGATCAGCCTGCCACTGTGCCCCCATTTCCACCAACACCCATCCTTGTGTGACAGGCTTTGGCTCTGGCATATCATGACATTGAAATTAAGGGTAAAGTTGCCCCAGGTTACTTCCAAAAATCATCAGAGCGATGAACACCAGTGTAAGAGGCTGTGCACTGGTGTTCATTGCTCTGATAAACCCCCACGAGGAGGGGGGTGCAGCTGGGTACATAAACCCCTCTATGTGGTAGGATTCATCCCAGGGGTCTGCTTCACGGCTCACTGACTCTGAAAGGCTCAGGAAGGGAAAAAGGCTCCTGTAAAGAGCAAGTCCTGGCAAAGGAGGCTGCTCCTCAATGCCCGGTCACATCATGCAACTAGATGCGTGCAGAACTGGCCTTGTCTGTTGGATTTAAAAGGTCTTTCAGGATGGCAAACCTGCATTTTTTGGCATACCTTCATCTAGCTCATGGGAGGCGCCCAACCCACAACCCAGTCATCTTTTTGCCCTTGAAAAACTTCCTCTTTATATTATCACACTGAGGCCTGAAGTCCTGCTGGTGTCAACTGGCACAAAAGCCACCACTCCAGACCAATGTACAAGATAACACAGCTCCTTTCTTGCAGCATCATTGCAAGGGCCAGGTGGACAACAAATCATAGGAATGGGTTTGCCTGGATATTCACAAGAGGGAACAGGCATGACTCTGAAAATGGAGATAAAAAAACCCAATAGGCACCAGACAAACATGCTAAGTGACAGCAGAAGAAACCTTCAAAATAATCTGAATACTGTCAGAGGGCTCTTTTGCCCCTCACCCCTCCCAGATTAACATAGTTTGCAAGACTCTAAATATTGGCTACACATTTGGATACAGCAAAATGGTTTCTATAAGTCAAAAAAGGTTCCTTGTCACCCAGGATCAGTAAAAATGTTATTATAACACTGTGGAGAAAGCTAAGGGTACTATGCCACTGGCTCCTGGAGCCCAGTCTGCAGCACGGTTTTATCCCCGTAAAACCAGTGAAGTGGCAAAGCAAGTCCTGATAATATCTGCACATGCTTCCCCCTGCAGCCTCGCCATGGGGCTTATGATGCTTGGAAACAGAATTATTTCAGGGTAAAATCTTGTGATTTTATTTTGTTTAATTTATTTTTTGAACAGACCTACATATTTAAAGGGACAGAAAGAGAGAAAAGAGGATAAATAAGGCAGGAGTTGATATTAATTATTCAGAATACTATTTTCAAAATGGAAAAACCCTTCCTTGCTTCCCTCCACTATCCTACTGCATGAGGCCATGAACCCTGGGGTGCCCTGAGTTCAGAGTACATCTGCAGGGCTGGGAGGGGGAAAGGACCATTTCCCTCCTTGTTCTGTGCCAAACGGTGCCCCAGCCTCTATCTGCAGCACTTGGTGCTCGCTGGCAATATAAATCGGGGTTTCCCAAGCTGCAGCTGTAGCCAACACAACAGGAGTTAAATTTGTGAGCATGTGGCCTCCTAAAGACAGGCAGATCCCCGAGGCAGGGACAGAGAGGGAGGGAGGCAAAGCACTTGGTCCCTCAGACCTCACACAAAATGCTACTACACATCTGCCCACCCGCCATGCTTCTGGTGTTTTGGGGACCCTCCCAGAGACATCCTTCACTTGTGCAGCACTAGGTCCCAGTCCACCTACTGACCACCCTTTGTCAGCTGCCTTGAAGAACCAGTCAGTTAAGCCTTACTTAGCTTGCCCTTCCTTGCAGGAAAAGCTGCACAACACTTGAGCCCAGGACAAAGCCTGTAAGCAGTAAGGCTTGGGTGCAGGACTTGCCCCTGATGCCCAGCTCAAAGGGACAGCACCACTGCCTGCAAGACTCATGCCTGCCCACAGTGTATCTCTGGGATGTTTCTGACTTCAGAGAAGAGCAGAGTGATCATTCTCTTGCTGCGTTCATTTCTGCTCTGTCTGGCGGCGGTCACAGCTAAAGGACACTAACAACATGCAGGTGGTCCCCCAGCTACCTGCAGCTGCATCTTTCTGCTTTCTTCCTTCCCACCCCACTTGCAAAACCAGAAGGGGATGCACAAGGGCTCTTCCCAAACAGCGTGCCAACAACACCACGTAGTGAACACCGACTGGGGTCCAAGCGGAGCAGCCCATCCTCACCTGACCATCCCAGTTCTCCTTGGAGAAAGGCACAGGAGGCTTTGATGATGACAGCCTTTTATATCTAGGGCACTAAAAGAGATCGAAAAGCAAATTTAAAAATACCATTAAGAGGCATGAGCTGAGAACAGCTTCTCCTGTGTCCAGCCACAGAGGCACTAGGCCAGCACAGACAAAAGGAGGCTGGGGGCTGTGCCAGCAGCAGGGAAGGGGCCAGAAGCTCCTCTGAACCTCACTTCAGGCAACTTAGCTTCAGCAAAGCCTGTCCAGAAGCCCAAATACATTCTTCTCTTCAGAGCCCAGCTGCGGCTCTGTGTCACTGCACACATACCAGCCTCAATAAAATGTACTTTAAAAATAGATGAGCAAAACCCAAGGGCTGCTCCTCAGGCAGGGAAGTGGCCACTGTTCAGTCCTCCTCTGCTTTACAGCAGCTGGCACCCTCAGTGCTGCCAGTGGTGTTTGCAACCGCCCATTTTTGTTTCTGCTTGCAGTTTGCTGGTTCTGACACCAACACTTTGCACACAGAAACAGGGAGTGATGACGTGCACTCATCACGTCCAGCCCTGTCCATCTCTTCAGGCAGAGCATGAGCATCCAAGATGCCCACCGATTTGGAGCTATCTCTGCCTTCATTAAATAGACAATAAAAGAAAATGTTGTGAGTATGATACACTGCTAGGACAGATTTCCTCTTCATCTTCTCCCTCTTCTTCATGGTTTATAGGAGATGAAGCACATACTGCACCCCAACACCCACATGCCATCTTTGGGATGCTCTCCATGGCAGCAATGTGCTCATCTCCCCAAGGCCAGACTGCGGCATCCTAATGGGCTTTCTGTGTTCATGAAATCACAAAATAATGCATGGCCTCTGCCAGGACCCCAGGTCAGTTCCTGGGTAAAACCAGGGACACCAGAAAATGGAAGTGGCTTAGACAAATATCAGGCACAAGGGAAAATTTCCAGGTGTTCAAGTAGAAGTGACAAGTGAGGGATTTTGCTTTTCAGCCAGAATTTCATCTGGCTGCAGCCATCCTCCTGGCTTCCCCTTGGACATGAATCTCAGTCAACATCTTACTCCTGTAATTGGATAATTAAGTGAATTATGAGGGTGAGGGAAAATTTGCAAGCTTGTAGGTGCCAGCACAGCCTCCTGGAGCCAACCTCTCACCACTAAGCCAACACCTACGGCTTGGGAAGCCTTTAGCATCAAGGATGAAATGCACCCCTAGGAAAGATGTGCCAAGATAAAGTTATGTGGTCCACAGCTGGGAAAGGGCCAGGGCTGGGCAATGGCCCAGTTGCCCACTGTTCCCCAGTTTGGAGGTGCCTCTGGGTCTCTCCATGCCCATTGATGCCCAGGGCTGCGGGGGTGGGAAGCTGCTGCCCCTATCCCTGATACACCACGATATGTGGCTCTGTGGCATAAACTACTGTGAAACTGGTGCACCTTTTTTTCCTCCTCTCCTTACAAGCAGGCAAGTGAACCATTCGACCCTGTGAAAGCCACGGTGTGTGCTACGTGCCCATGAGTGATCCAGACCCCACTCTGTGTCCCTGCTGTGAGGAGGAAGCTGAGGGGCCAGCAGCATCCCCTGGCATACATCCAGAGGGAAATGCATGGAGTTCTGAGGGGTTTTTCCCAGAGGCTCCATGAACATCATATCAAGGTACAACCTAAAGTCACCTGATGGCTTAAAAACAAGCTAAGCAATAGTCAAAACATGCTGGAGGGAATAAAAGAATCTTCAGTTACCTGTGCTCCCTGATGCAGGATGCTAAGTGGGGGAGCAGCATGGCTGGGGGGCAGAGCCGGGGTGGAAAGGGGATCCAGTGCTGCCCCTGCCTGAACCCTCCAAAACAAACACTGGATTTCCACTGCACAGGCTGGTAGTGAAGATTAACATCACTTTGGGTCATTTCTAGAGAGTCTCTTCTTTAGTCATCAGGAATTGCCTTCTCCGGTCCTCAGTGACAAATGGCCTCGCGGGGATGGGGCAGCAGAAGGCATTGCAGCTTCCAGGGACAGGGCTTCGCTGTGACCAAACAGGGAAATTCCTTCCAACGGGCAAACTGAGCCAGGGCATGGGAATTTGAAGCTGTCTTGCAGTGCACCGAGCTCAATAAGCAAACCAAGGAGCTCAGCAGTCTGCAGGAAGAGCAGACAGGTAAGTGATCTCCTAGGGACAGGAAGGAATATATCGATTTGGGGGCTCAGAGACCACTCTCATGCACAAGCAGCACAGGAAAGCCACGGCTGTTTAGTTGAAGCCATACAATGATTTTTCTGAAGCCTGCCAGAGGGAAAAGATGTCCCCAATAGGAAATGAATTGCCTGATACTTTTCTCTTGTTACCCACATACTTTTTTTTTTTTTCTGGCAGAATTGTCTGAATTGGAGACCCTGCCAGGCAGAAAGGAAATAAATTATCCTTTTCAGTCTGACCTTTCTTACATTTATCTTACTATGGATTGCCTGCCTTGCTCCAGACCAGAAAGCAAAAGCTTTGAAGCATGTGGGGGGTCCTTACCACTCCCCATGCAAAGCCACCATCAGTCAGAACAGGGCTGAGCTGGAGAGGGGCTTTCTCCTCCTTTTCCCCAGCACACGCACATCACAGTTTTCATCCTCTCTCCCTGTAGAGACCCTTCAGAGGACGCTGCAGCCATTCCTGCTGTTCTCAGCCTCCCCAGGGCCGCTTCAAAAAGCAGGACTGGCTTTTTCCTAGTGCTACACCATCCGGGTTTTGTACTCTCTGTGGTTTTAAGTAAGAAGGTTTCTGGCAGAATTAAGAATCAATAGCTTTGGACCTAGGCATCAGCAGCATCATTCAATATCACGGCTCACAGTGGGGCAATTATTAATAGGAATATCACTGCTTTTTTGCCGTTGTCAGGAAACCCTTTGGAAATAGATAGGTACCATGTGAGGCTGGGGCTGCTGTATGTGTGGGAGGGTAGGTAATGCACAAAGCTATAGTCTGTAGCCCTGGTGATATTCCAGCACTTCATTGATCTTAGGATCATAGGAGATATGAGGCTGGAAGACCTCAGGAGGTAACTAGTCCCACCTGCTGCCCGGAGCAAGGTCATCTGTGAGATCTGGCCAGGTTACTTGGCATCCAGATGAGTCTTGAAAACTTCGAAACAGGACACCCTCCCTGGACAATGCAGTCTGAGGCCTGGCCACCCTCACGATGGATGTTTGGTTATGTATTAAGAGGACATTTTCAGCCTGGCAGTCCCCTGGTCTTCATCGCTGTGGAGAGACACAGCTTTGCATTTGTCCCTGTTGAATTTCATGAGGTTCCTGCTGACTCATTTCTCCAGGCTGCCAAGATCTCTCTAAATGGCAGCATACTGACCAGTGACCTCAATTCAATGTCACTTGCAGACTTGACAAGCGTGCTCTGTTGCCTCCTCCAGGTCATTTTTAAAGATGTTGAATGGGACAGGTCCCACTTGTTACTGGGCACAACTCGTTAGCCTCCACCCTGTGATCCTGATCATCCAAACAGGTTTTTTCTTTTATCTGTCTGGTTGCCCACCCATCCAGACCATAATGTCCTAACTTGGATACAAGAATATGTAGGAGAGGTCACTCCATGATTTCCCCCGGGACCAAAGAAAGGGGTGACCAGCCTGTAGTTTCCAGATCATACTTTTGGCTGTTTATTTGTTAGGGTTTTTTCCCCACTACAACAGGTGCAACACTTGCTTTTCTCCCATTGCTAGGAACTTCACACAATCTCCATGACCTTACAAAGTTGTAAGGTCACAGTTGTCAGCTCCAAACTGTACTTACGGACTTGTAATGTCACATTCAGGTGAGCATGGTGGCAATTCTTCCAAACCGCTTACCTTGTGCTCATCCCAACAAGAATAGAGAGTAAAGAGATGATGGTGTATTTCCAAAGATGGTCTCTGCTAAAGGGAATATGTTTCAAAGGAAATACGAATAAAAATTCCTAGAAGGAACACCAGATGCATAACTTTGCATCTGGTGAAAGAAATCAGGGGGTAGATTCAGATGGGTAGCTCTTCTAACTCCTCTCCTCTTCACAAATAGTTTTCTCTTCAACAATTACTTAGAAGTGTACCAAGAACAGTCCTCCTGAGATCAGCAGCTTGCTTTCAAAGATGGTAGACATGACAAAGCTCTGAGAGGAATAAAACATAACAGCACCACTGGTACCATAATCACTTAGGCAGATAAATGTGTCCAAGATCCCTCTGTGGCTGCACCTGCACCATGGGCAGAGCAAAAGGACAAGCCACCAAGACAGAGACGACCTGCCCCTTATAGCTCCTTGCAATAAGTCCTTTAAGGGGAACTATGGGAGGGGAAGACTGACCCAGCCTGGATGTTGACTCAGTCATAAATCCAGAGGGATCCCTACACCTGCGGCCTCCTGAATGCAGCAGGCAACTTCCATCACAGCTCTCACTGTGTTTGATATGAGCCATAAGCAAAAAAACCCAAACAACAATAACAAAAAAAGACTGAAGTCAACAGAAAACTTTCCATGAGCTACTGTGGGAATCAGATGGGGCCATATTTGTCAGTACTTTTTTCTTTTAGCTACTCCTATCTATTGGCAATTCTTGGAGGCCAGCCAAGTCTGCTTCCTGTGCTCCTCATTTATCAGCATACACCTAAAAATCAATAGCCTTGTGCTGGCTACTTCTGTTAGTGCATTATCATTTCCTGCAACAAGGACAGCTTGACAAAACGAAGTTTCAGCTAATTAAAGGTTGTAAACCAGTTGTGTTGATGCTGGCTCTTCCAGCAGTCTGTAGGTCATTTCATACAATTTCTTCTAGAGGAGACTCCAAAAGGTCGTGGGTCCTTGATTGGTCCTTTTACCGTTGTTATGGTGCTCAATCAGGATGCTCTGTCCCCTGTCTGTGAACAGCAGTCGCTTTCATTTGGATGACATGAGTGTCATCTAGACTCAGTGTGCTGGCAGCCCTTTGCATTGCTGTCAGCACAAAGGCACCGAAAGGCTCCATCCACGCACAAATTTCACATCTGCTAATACTGAAACCTCCCTTGTGGCACATGCGGTCCCTCACAGAAATGAGAATCAGCTTTTCTAACTTGCACTCAGAGACAACACACAGCTGCCAAATGGTTCCCAACAGTTGACAGGCAGCCCAGCCACAGCCTGTAGCGTTTGAAAGGAAAGAAAGGAAATTGTACAGTAGTTTTAGTTTGCTGATAAACCCCAGGGGAGTCTAGTCTAAGGAGGACTAAGCAAAATCCATCAGGAAGCCACAGGTCTTAATGAGTTCATCAGACCATGGTTTGACAGATCAACTTGCACAACAGCATCATGCAACGCATAAGCTTCATGTATTTATGTAAAGTGGAGCTTCAGCTTTTAAGACAGATGCAAAAAAAAGCACTGAGGGACTGACACAGGAGTGAAGCTAAGCAGGGCAAAATCGGTGGTCTGCCCTCTTCCTAACAGGGATATTACACCAGCTTAGACTCACCTGCTGGTATGAAAATCTCTCTTCCCCCCTTCTCGTCGCATGTAAATGTTGCCCTGCACCTTGACATAACCCAAATGAAAAAGGCCCAAAGGAGACGATGCACTGGAAAGGAAAATAAGAGCAAGGCTGTGAGATGGCTGCTGGAGAGAGCAGATCACAGCCCTCTAGTTTGGTCCCTGGTGTTCCAAGATGTTCATTTACACCAGCCCAGACTCAGTCATCACACGATCAGTTCACCTTCCCACCTATAATCTAAAGCACTTTATGTATCGGCTTGGAGTACAGCAGTCTCGTTTCCTCCTTCCCCATGTGAGTTGCGGGATGTGGTTCTCTGCTATTTTCTCTGACCCTTTGCAATGATTGCTTAGCAATGACTGCATTAGAGGCAGCAGCTATTACCCTGCACACAACTGTATCCTAAAAGATGCGTACCTTGTATGAGGAAAGGAAATTGATTCCTGCTGCTGCAGTCTGGCTAACCAAATCCAGGATTTCCTACCTAAAAAAAAGCGTGTAGAAATTCACAGGCTCCTGGTACAGGATTCAAGCAGAGATACAAAACAGGGACGTTATCGCAGTCTCCCTAAAGAAGTTTAGAGACCTACTCCTTTCTAATAGCACCTGAAACTTGGCAGCTTCATAATAATAGCATCTATTACATGTTTCAGCACACTTAGTGTATTGCACAGAATTATTTTTTTCCTGGTTTTCAGTAGAAAAATACCGGGTTTGTGCCAAAACCAGGACAATAAAATCAAGCTACTTTTCCAATACTGTAAAGCTGACCAAAAGTGCCTGCTTTGGAATTTATAATTTGGCGAGACCTTATTTTCACATTTAAGAAAATGCCAGCGAGCAGAAATATCCCAGCACAGGAAAGGCAGCAGGTACAGGGAAAAAGTCCTGATCTGTAGGTGCTGTGAGCACCCTCTCAGGACGTGATGAGAGTGTCAGATGAAAAGCCACGGCCTCTGCTCCCCACACGAGTCACTTCTGCATTTCCTAATAAAAGCAGCTCTTTTACCTTGGAGGATTTCTGAACACAGATCTCTTTTCACCAATAGAAGCCATACTTCTATAAAGAACTAAGCTCAAGAGCTGCAGTTGTAAAGGACTATCAAATGTCGAAACTCAGCACCTGCATCCAGGAATCAATACAGCCTCAAAATGAGAGTCTGCAAAATCCCAAAGTGCTGGAAGCAGCATTATTTACAACTAGCCTTTTGTTGCTGATGCCCAGACACTGTGTGCCCTGCTTTCTCCCCCAACCAAGTGGCACTCCAGCTTTTTTCCTCCCCCTCCATTAACTGTGCTACCTTTCGCCTTGGAACCCAGCATCTCTGACCGCAATTCTGCTGCAGGGGAGCTGAACGTGCGATCCTTCTATTGGTCCACAAATACTCCAGTTTAATTTTGGCTGAACACTTTCCCGACCTATTTGGCCAAGCCGTGCAATTAGGGATTTGCCCACCTCTCCTTTAAACCCCATCACGCAGGCAAGGGCAGCAGCAGGGAGCCCTGCCACACAGCTCCCAGCCCACCCCACTGCCAGCGCAGCTGGGGCTGCCCCAGGCTTGCTGCCCGACGTTGCCTGATGCAGGGCCAGGGGCACCAGAGAGCTATCAAATCTCATCGGCTTCTCACTCAGCAGATAAGCTGCAGTCTGTGATTCTGCAGATCCCACCAGTTTTCCTCTAGGAGAGATCTGGTGAGTCCAGAGAGCGTCTGTAGCTACCAGAGTCCACTACACTCGTGTGCCCTTCGTGTTTTATACAGAAGGTCATCTTCACTCTCCCCTCTCCCACACATCCCAGACATTAATGACTGCAGCATCCCAAAAGTGCAAGAACTGAACCACTCCCATTTAAATACCTCTCAGCAGCTGAAAAGGGGAGTTGTGCATTAGACACCAATTATGTGCTCTCAGAAGCTTTATGATCTCCAGGCTCCTGTGTTTGCTCTGACCCACCAACACAGAAAGGACTTTTGTCTCTATTTTTCATTTCTCCACCTGAGAAAGAGGTATCTCTCCAGGTTTTGAAATTAGAGGAACCCTTCAGGTTTCCCCTGCTGCAGCTGCATTTCACCCTAAGGAGGATGTGAGGACACTCCACATTGGCTATACATTGGCTATCTGTTGGCCAGCTCTTCCCTCTCAGAGCACAGGGGAATACCTACACCTGCCCTCCAGGCAACTATTTCCAGCATAACTCTCTCAACATAAAATGGAGTTGAGTAACTTCTGCATGACAGTTCCTCTTTCCAGGAAACAGGAGGAAATTTCTGTGCTACATCAAAGGGGAGTTAAAGATTTAGATACCACTACACCAAAACAACATCTTTAAGACCACATGACTTAAGTAGCCCATGAACTTGTGTATGCAAGCCTTGCCACAGCCAGATCCTCCCATACACACAGGGAGCACAGCCGTATATCACTGACAAGACAGCCCTCCTCAAAGGCAGGGTGGGCGTTTGGCACGTAGGCAGGCAGCAAGTCACCACACCCTCCAGCTGCCTTAATTTCCAGAGGTAACAAGAGGCCTCTCAGTGCCTGGCCACAGTCTCTGGAGCTTAACCATTAATTTTCAGTTGATGAAAACAGCCAGGCACAGAAGTGCACACATGATATTTAACAGGAGCAAAAGCCTCCTCATAGCTTTTAACCGCCAGGGAGAAAAAACTATGTCTTTGAAGACTGAAACAACCAGTGTCACCCTCACTACCCCTCCAGTCCCCACTCAGATGAAGCCTGAGTAGAGGCTGATAACTTCACTGGCTGGTGGCAGCTGCCTGGCCAACAAGGCAAATGAAAGCCACGGGCACAGGCCTGGTCCCCACAAGACCTGGAAGCCCAATTCTACCCATCCTGCTGGTGGCAGCACATCTCCAGGGAGCTCACAGGAGCATTTGGCCCTGCAGCAGGTACCAGCTCAGGCACAAGACTGGTCTTGGGAATAAAGGGGAGGCAGTGAGGCTGCTCCTTGGTAGACAAGGTGAGCCATGCAGCACCACAGTAATCAAGGTCAGCTTTTCAAACCAGGGCTGGAAGCAAATATGAGCCATTGTGAAGCCACAGGAAGCTGGCAGAAGTGATCCACACTGACTGCACTTCACCAGAGGCTCTTCAAGGACAGGGCTGCCTCAGAATGTCCCAGCCCTGGAGTTCCACCCTGGCCTCCCGCTGAGCTGAAGATTGTTCTCATCATCACAGTCCTCGAGATGGTAAAATTGCATTGGCAGCTTAGCAGCCCCCGGGCAAGTCCCTCCCAGGGCAGCTTGGGGTGCTGGAGCCAGGGCTGGTGGTCCTAGTCCTGGCCTGCTGTGACAAGGATCTCCAGCAGCTGAGAGGAGGAGCATAGGCAAGTCCCAAACCACCTCCCCATGATCTCTTCCCCTACCTGTACCCCATACTCCCAGGGGCAGCCCTGTGCCAGTGTGGTGCTCACCTCAGCAGCGAGGGCAGACCTAAGGATACTCCTGACCCACATTTGCTCTCATGGTTAGTCCTGGAAAAGCACTCCAGGGGTTACAGCCTCTTACTGGTCTGATCACCAGTCAGGTTCATTGCTGCAATGCTCACCCAACTTGAAAGAAGCAGCTGGAGCTGGGGCCTGGCCACAGCGTTATGAATGGTAGGTCTGGCCTTGGCTTGGAAGCTCAAAGCACAAAGAACTCCTCTAGGCAGTTCAGACCAACAGCCAGAGCCACAGCAAAGCTCTATTGGCAGCTCAGCAGAGATGGCACACTACATCCACACTGGCAATGTCTTTTTCCAGTCCTTGCTGAGGACTCAGGTCAGTAGAGCAGGTGTCTGGTGGTGACCACTGCCAACTGCAGCCAGAAGCACCAGGCTGGGAGAAAATCAAAATGATGAGATGCTCAAAGACTTTGGTGATTGCTCAGAGGAGAACAGCCTGAGGCAGCCTTCCTATCTGTCTGTTGAGAAACCTTTCCCTGGGACAGTGGCAATCGCAGTGGTCAGGAAACAAACAATCTGGCTGCATCACTTGGTTAACACGGGAGCACAAGAGAAGCTTCTTGCTTATTTGCTCTCCAGAATAACCACTGAAAGAGAGAAAACTCAGCTGCTGGCATAGTCACGTGGATTTGGTAGAATGCCCTTGCCTGGGTACTTGCTGACTTGCCACAGTGACATTTCCTCCCACTTCAGACCTACGTGCTTTTCACCTCTCACTGGTGTGCACCCTTGTGGCACAGACTTCTCACTCGGTGAGGCTGTGGGGTACGAGCTCCCTGCTGGCACCACTGCCTGCTACAGCAGAGCTGTCACCTTGGCAGCACTGGGAATCACCCATCCTTCTTTACACACACAGGTGACTTGCAGAAAGTAAAGAACTGAAATTCAATCTTTCTTTAATTTAGCCAGCACAGGTAACAGACAGCTGCAGGTAGCACAGACACCAATGCTTGTTTCCCTGTCTTGGTTTATAAGTGCAGTATTATCCATCCATTCAGCATAGCAATCCAGCATTGTGGATTTATTTTTATATTATGTGGGTTTTTTAAACCTAACCTCTGCAGACAGTTCCACTCTGTTATTTCCTCCCCCCCTATGACTCATGCAAGATCCCAATCCCCTTTTTGCCAAGAAACAACTGAAAACCTCACAAAGTGACCAAATATCACCACCTTCTGCACCCCACTCACAAGCTGAGCCGCATCACCCTGCCAGTCAGGGTTGCCACACTGGCAGCAGTGGCCACCTCTTTCCTACAGCTGCTCTTTGTGGCATGGATAGCTACTGGAAGGCGAATTTTGACCAGCCATTTAATAGCTGATCCTAAGGTAGGCATCTGAAATGTCTCCCATTACTTCTTCCCAATCTTCAGTTCAAACAGTAGATAAAAGCCAGCACAACATAAAATAGGTCTCTTTTTTCATCTCACTGCTCTGCCTCTATAAAAACAAACAAACAACTGAAGAGTATTTTCTGGTAGAAAAGTCAAAACAATTACTACCTATAAATTCAGCATCTTCTGAATTGATAAAAGCAGGGCGCTTTCATCTTGCACAGCTCAAGAGGCATTAAGTTCTGCCCTAGGGAACTGCACGCAGTTCACATTCCTCACCACCTCAACACAGTAACTGCTCCCCTCCAGTCTGCTCCAGGAGAGCACAAATACCACCTTGACCCTGGCTGGAAGTTGTTCTCCTGAAGCAGCGCATCTGGAGAGATAAACTCTCACCAGGGTGCACGATACACTTGCCCTGCACACGTTGAGGCTCATGTTATGCAGTTGTTGGTGCATAGTGGAGGTGGGAATGTGGCACAAGTATTTTTCTCCTAAGAATTGGGCTCATCATTGAAAGTCAGCATGATGTCTGAGGGATAAAAATTGCTACCTTGTTGAGAAATAATGTCACCACTCATTATAATAATTCTGAATATTCTGTTAATTTTCATCAATACAATGATCCATTTTGCTTTTAAATCTCATTCAGCTTTTATCGTTGAATTACTTCTGATGGAATTAAGCACTGTTGATTTCATGTAAAATGTTTCTATCGGATTTGAATTTATCACCTCTGCTTTAAAGACATTATAAAAACTGGCTCAATAAAGTTACAAGACAAAAAGCAGAAGTTCCCCATTCATGTTCTCTGCGTTAGCTTTAACTTGAGCTATTTGAACCACTCATTCTCTTCAATCTCTATGCAGTATTTCTGCTGTCTCATTCTTTTTATCGTTTTCCCAAACAGTGAGGAACTTGCAATACAAAGCGTCTGCCCATGATGCCAGAACTTAGTTTTGGGCTGATCTGGGTAATTTTAAAACTCAAAGAGTTGTGCGAGTACTTTGCTTTAACTACACCACCCTTCACATTCAAAACTGAACTTCATTTGTCACTGAGCTCAGGTACCACTACATTTCTTGTGAGCTTAACTTCAATAACCTTCACCATTTTCTATTTCATTGGTCATTCCTTTTCCAGATTAATTAAAAAACCCAATTTATCAATTAAAAAAAAAAAATCAAGTCAATCATAACTACAGGAAAACCCCAGAGCATAAAGATGGTTTTGTAATTTTATAGTCTAGTATAAAAAACTGGTTGGCAAATTAGATATTACATTGTAAACCTCTTGACAGGGATGTACATGTGGCACAGAGGGATGAGTATGACACTGCCTTATGTGGAATTTTAACAACTTATTATCAGCAGCCATCTATTACTGTCAGCCTCTCAAATAATAACAAAGGCCTTTGATTGTGCTCTGAAGAGAAGCATGGTGCTGACAAATGATGGCCACAACAGAGTTTCTAGGAAGAACCTAAGTCCTTCAGAGGAGGTAAAGGGGATAGGCACTCTCCTTTAAAAATCCTGGCAGATCTTTAATGGTTTAAACTCAATTTACACAGAACAGATAACCCCAAATCTTACACTCACCATAAAGTTAGTGATGAGACTTTTAGTTGGAAAAATATATCCAATTTCCTATTTGCTTGTTGCAGGAAGATTTGTATAACGAATCTTAGCAGAGCGCACACAGAACCACAACATACACATGCTTTACTACCCCAAAGAGCAGCAGCAACTCCTGACTTTGTCCAGCTCCAAAACACCTGCCTGCCAGGTAGGAAGGCAGCTTTGTCAGAGTGCCAGATGGTTCTCCTGTAGATTAAATCGCTGTTCCTCCTGTTGTAAATGCAGCGTACTAAGGAAAGCTGTTCAGAGGCTGAAGAGATCGCCACTGGGTTAATATAGATGCAGCACCTCAGTAAAGCCTTAGAAAGCCTTCGCTGGGACAGAGGCCGTACTCCCTCCAGCAGCTGAGCTAACCCTGCAGGCTGCTTCAGCAGTCGTTTATCGTTCAGTTAGCGTTTAAAATAGAAGCTGCAGAGTACTTTCCTTGCTACCAGATATCATTCTTCACCTGTGAATATTAATTTATGATTGATAACAGAAACCACAGTATGAGACAGATGTGGTTCCCCTTGTGACATTTCAGAATACGAAGGGCTCCAATTCACCCTCTCCTTCCTTTACTTCAGGACATCTATTAACTCATCCATAGGGGAAAATTCCATTTCTACCCAAGAGTAAAAAATCAAATGTCAAACTCTTCAGCATATCATCAGAACGTCCAACAGCCTGACCCTGCAAAGACTTATCTTTAATCTTTATGAGCTGCAAGTATCCTCTTGACTCCAATCAACAGGGAAGAGAAGCATACGTATGAACTTTAGCAAGGCTGAAGAATCTGGGATCAAGAGCTACTGCTTTTCTTTTGGCAAATACGCAACCCACAATACAAAACATCCAAAGAAAAAAGCACAAGTCTTTGAGCAATTCTCCCCTGCACTTTTCCACCCGCCTCACACCACAACAGAAATGCTCTGCAGTGGGCAGAACTCAAAACGATTGGCAGGAAAATTAAGGTAGGGGTTCTACCCGCTTTCTGCAGGAGTTATTTTGGCAAGCTCATGCTTCAAATGCCAAGCGGCATTTAAGGATTTGCTTGGACATGTGCATATATGCATCTTATTCAACTCAATAACAGGGAACTCCACATACTTTGCTATTCAAGCTCACCAAATATTTTAACCAGAAGCTACAGGATTTTCACAGATTTATATTGTATCAAGTACCCAGCTGCTTTTTCAAACCAAGATTGCATTTCAAACATTCATTTTCAAAATGGACGCATCTGAAGGACTCGTTTCACGAGCAGAACACGTCCCACCTCAGCCTGTTCCTTTTTCTGAGCCTGCATTACTTACGTGGACAGCATTTGGAAAAAGGGAAGTTTCGCTTTGCAACTAAAGATGGTAACATGCTCCTCGTAGCTTTCTCAAGCTGATGTTCATCAAACTTTAAAATAAAATAAATAATTTTTTAAAAAGTAGTAAGTTTTGTGTCCCTATAGTTACTTATTTATCATCTACGCTGCAGAGTACAAGGAAATCCACCCCCCCAGGATTCATTTAGGCAAAGAGCACATAGTCCCAGGATGGTTTGGGTTGGAGGGGATAACGCTGCCATCGCAGCTCCCACTGCCCTAAGAGGTGTGTGTGTGTAAATGAAGACAACAGAAACTCACAGTATGAGAACACATGGAACTTCTGTCAGGCGCAGCACAGTGTCACCCAGCTGTACGTCTACAACTGCAGCTGTCTGTGCTCCCCTTCTTCTCTGACAGAAAAAGAGACCCAACAACCTCTAGGCCACTTTTCTCATGAGTGGAAAACAAAACAGAAGTGATAAAATCCATCAGCAGCATTTGCCAATCCCCTGATTAAATAAATAAAATGGAGCCCTTAAATTTCCAGATGAAGAAGTATTATTAAAAGTAGTTACAGACCCAATTACAACCCTTAAACCACCGCCAAAGTGCACTACAATATTCTTTTATTTAGTTTACAGAAGAGTCTATCAGTACAGGTTGCAGAAAGAAAATGTTTAGTGCTATTTACAATTTGTTTTAAAACTCTGCTCTATACAAATTTAATTCTGATCAGTATGAACAATATTTTTTTTTTTTGTAAATCTACTGCATATAAAGCATTTCATCAAAGCAGGAACGATGAATAAAACAACAGCAGTAACAATGAATAAAATAACCTTACGTTTGAATGATGCCGATCATTCGAAAAAGCGATTACACAGAACATCTGGAAGAGTTGTGGACGCTTAAGTACAGAACACAATGTCAACCCGTGACTCATTTTTTAAAGGCTAAAGCTATTTATATGGAATATTGTTCTATTATACTACACGCCAATCTATATTT
>JANHFX010021717.1:16099-45369 GCA_027560015.1 Chloroceryle amazona | reverse complement strand
CGGTCTTGTTAAACCTCATATCACTGGCCTCAGCCCATCAACTCAGCCTGTCCAGGTCCCTCTGCAGTATCTCCCGACCCTCCAGCAGATCAATGCTTGCCCCAACTTAGTGTCATCAGCAAATCTACTAACAGTACACTAGGTCCCCTCATCCAGGTCATCAATAAAGATGTTGCATACAACTGGGCCCAGTACTGATCTCTGGGGGACACCACTGGTCACTGGACACCAACTGGATGCAGCACCATTCAGCACCACCCTCTGTGCCCAGTCATCCAGCCAGTTTTTAACCCAGTGAAGGGTGCACTTGTCCAAGCCATTGGCTGCCAGCTTTTCCTGGAGGATGCTGTGGGAGACTTTGTCAAAGGCTTTGCTGAAGTCTAGATAGACCACATGAACAGCCTTCCCCTCATCTACCAGATGGGTCACCCAGTCATAGAATAAAATCAATGTGCACTTTGTCACGGACATCTGCCATGCTGTTGCTGTTGTGGCGATATCAGCCCAGAGAGTGAGGACACAGGCTAGCTCTTGCCCAAGAAGGGGACCATTGCCCACCTCACTGCTGGTGTATGCGGCAGTAGAAGACCCACTGCACTGAGTCTGAGAGATGAAAAGACTCTGGCATTCCAGCTTTGATTTGATTCTTAATGATGACCCATCAAAAACATATGCCCAAGAGAGGACTAGTATTTTGTCTTCACAGATGAGACAGAAGTCACCTCAGTAGGCAGTTGCTGCTGCTAGGAAAACACAAGTCTCCTAGCTGGGAGGCTGCCAAAGTCCTTCAAAGAAAGAAGTTTTCTGTCTTATAATGACTCCTGGATGGCACAGCAACACATCTTAGCCCTCTTACCTGCTAGACTGCAATTTATACTAGAATTGCTTTAGGGCCCCTCTAATGTGTGATAAAACAAGATTAATCTGAGGAAGGACCTTTGCTTCTCTTTCTGAAGCTCTGACCAGGAGAACTTTCTCTAGGTAACATATTCTGGATGATACTTTTTTTTGTTTTTTCCTCCCAGAAAGCCAAGGAAGGCAACGCTTCTTCCAGGTTTCTCTTCCCTTCTGCCATGCCCCATGCATCAAGGGAACAAGAATGGCTAATTCTTCCCTGCATGAGGCTGACTCCCTTCTTTTCTTAGAATTAAGAATATTCCTTACATGTTTTGGTGGAGAATTTAATAACCTTCCTGAATAGCACATGGAGCTCCAGGGCCTGGAGTCATCATATTTAATGCTAACAGTCAAGCATGCTGTCATGCCCAGCTTAACCTCCCTGTCAGCCATATAAGAACTAGAGAAAAATTCCAGCAGGATCAGTGCATTTTCAGAGATAACACATCCAGACAATGCAGGTTCCAGACTGATGCTCTTTCAAGCGGCTTGTGCAAGTGGCTGCAGCTGTTTCCAGGCTATGAAGTGTTTGGAGTGATGCCCAGAGGTCAGTGTGCCTATGCTCTGACACAGCTCAGCAGCAGTGAGGCCATGCAATGTGCACCATCCTGGCATATACAGCTGATAGGATGTGATGACTATGGAGAAAATGCTAATTAGGAAGAAATATATGTGCTGTTAATCACCAGCATAAAACCAGATGCTGTGACTTTACCTTTGTGGCTTTGAGCTTCCATCAAGTGACAAACCTTTCACCTGCAGGAATAAGAGAATTTGGCATATAGCCATTTCTTTTGAGATGGCAAGGATGAATCATAGAATGCTTTGGGTTGGAACGGACCTTTAAAGAAGTCTGATGTGTTTCAATTAATTGCTTAGGTACAGGATAAGGCCAAGGGAGCAATGAACCTGAGATCAAAACCACTAAGCACGAAGAGACAGTTTAGATTCCAGGTGCTTCAAATTTGTGCATTTGTAAATAATGAAGGTGATCCTTAAGGGCTTGTGATAGCCCGTTTGTTATTTCCCCAGCTAAATATAAAAGTAAATTCTGCCATGAAAACGATCTGTGGGCTCTGAAGGTAAAGTCAAGTGTCTTAAAGAATTGCTGTTAAGGGGGTTGTTCATTGCTGGGATCACACGGTTACCATTTAAAACCAGAAAGGCTTTTTCCCTTGTGGTCTTATCAAAATCCTTATGTGTGTTTCTCAAGCCTTTCTTGCAAGCCGGACTTGATGCATCACATCACCTTACGTTACATTCCAGCTCTCATGGCTTTTTCTTATCTTCTTTTTCCCAGATCTAGAACAAGGTTAGTCTCCAGTGAGGTGTGGTGTTTCTATTAGAGGGAATTAGTAGTCTAGGGCAGCTTTAACCCAAACCTCACATGCTCATATGGTCTCTGTTCATCTATTGGAGAGACCAAGAATCAGCAAAACAGACATAGGCATTGAGTTTTATCATGCTATCTATAACAGACAGGTCCTTGTGAAGTCTAGTCATGCTTCCATCATGTGCTTGGAGCCACTGGACTTTTTTTTTCCTTCTAGAAAAGAACTAATAGGCACTATAAATGAATGGGATGGGATATCTACATCCCACACAACAGCAGCTTAGCAAAGGTTCTTACAATCTTAGCAGCATCCTTCAAGTCAGTTCAGTGTGGTTCAGGCAAACTGGGGGAGGGGATGCCATTATTCAGAGGGACATCAAGGCTGTGATGTGCTGAGGAACAGAGAAGGGAGAAATAAGCAAAAAATGCTATGGTGCACTCTTCAGCAGCTGAACCTTGAATACTGACTCTGACTTCATTCTCTGACTTCCTATCAAGATTCCACAAGGATAACAATTATTAGCCATCTAATGGTTACAGACACTTAAAAGGAGATTTTCACCCAGACCATCTTCCGTTGTGGAGGAAGATTTGAGTCCAGTTGTTTATTCAATAGGTACAACAGTAGAAAAAAAGCATACTGCTGAAATAGCTGGGTTGCTTTATGCAGCATCATGCATTATTAGTCTGAGTTATACAGACTTACAGTCAACTTACTCTGCCTCCTACGAGCAAGCTTTCCAGTCTCACATACCAACACAGTTCACGTGGAGGGTAGATTTATTGAATTTGTCTCAGCTAGCAACTACCCAGTCTCATTTGGTTTATTCTTCTCTTTTCTTCGGGTGGTAAAGGCACAGCTTTCTACATTTTTGCAAAATGTTTAAGCAATTTCCAGGAAATAGATGCATATCTGGCCATGCTCTAGCATTACCTAAATGGTCCTTAAGAAATAGGCAGCAGATGTTTTAAGACAGAAAACCCCAGCATTTCACAAAGTCTCAAGTCCTGTTTATTTTGAAAACGTACTTAATAAGACCATTGTGAGCATAATCATAAATAAAGTAAACTGGATGCATTTGCTATGACACTTTTAGCTGGAAGTCTTCCAGAATTTGTTTTCTTTGGAGTTCAGCAAGACCTGAAGACCCAAAAGGTGACCTTCATAATTCATTAATCATCACAAAACACTTCCTGGTGGGAAAGAAATATGAAAGGTATGTGCAGTGCTGAAAGATGGCGGTTAACTTCACAGCAGATTTGAGAGTCTGGGCTCCTAGCCGCAGGATGATTTCTCTTAAAGAAATGGTGGTCTACATCTACAACTGGGGCAGGATGGCAGATCCATAGGCACACACCATATTTCGCCATGGGACCACTGAGTGACCTTCACTCTTCCCCCAAGCATCTTCCTGCTCTCTAAACTGTGCTTGTGGCAACTTCACTGACTAGTGCAGATGAAGCCTTTGGTGAGTGCTGCCACTGTTCATGTGGTCTCCTGGAGTTCAAACACTGATACTGCTTTTCCTTCATACCACAGATGTTGTATCTTCAAACCTGTGCTATTTGTGCAGTCACCAACATCTGTCTGCCTTACCAGTGGTGTAAATTAGACATGAAGAGCCTCATCCCTTCGTTATAGGTCACGTTTCAGCAGAAAACATGTCACAAGTTACAGGTGTGTATAACTAGCATTACACTCTTCAGTCCATACTTGAAGATATAAAGTGGATCAGTGTTTAAAGGCACTCAGCATTGCAGATCTCCCTGATTGTGTCACTTGTTCACTTAAAAGGAATGAGAATGTGATCGGCACAGTAACACTCTTCATAACTCATAACTGGGATAACTCCTGGTTTCTTCAAAGAAGTCTCCTTTTAGCCTCGTTTGCTAGAGAAGTGAAGCTCTCCTGATACCGTCATTGAGGCAGAAGAGCATGTGTGCACATCTTTCCCTTATTATCACACTGTCAAACTGTGATTGACATGAGCCAGTTTTAACGTTTCATAAAAATAAATGGATAAGTACAGGAGAAAAAGAGACCCTGTGGTTATCTCTGTGGAGAAGTAGAAGAGAAGGATGAATGTACACTGGGCCCTGAGACCACAGTCTTGGTGGGGTGACAGAGTCCAGAGTAAAGCCACAATGTCATGAGAAGGTCAGAGTGATCGATGTTTAAGGAGAAATCATAAAGGTAAATAGGTTTTGTCTAAAATGTAACAGTGTGTGGGCAGACGTGAAAATAGTCTGCATATATCTGAGGAGAGTAAACACCATTGATAGAGAAAAACTGCTTAGGCAAACACACTAGCAGCATAATTAGGGTAAATGAGAGGAAATTAAGTAAAGTAAAAATCAAATTTGACACTACAAACATATTATTGATGAGAGATTTTATACCAGAAAACTGCTGTTTACAGTTTTGCTAACTTCTGCAGTTCTGCTTCTCGTAAGGTCATCAGGCTGGAATTGAACAAATTAACATTAATGCTGTGGATTTTTCATTTGTTTTAGTTGTGAAATGTCCTTGCATGGTTCAATGTATTCCTGTTACACATCAGATCACTCAATGCCACCTCTAAAAGGAGAGAGGTAATGAGCCAAATGATGCTCTGAATGATACCAGTATCATTCTTCTTGACCTTCACTGTTTTTGGGCAAGTGATGTTAGAGCAATGGAGATCAGATGTTGTTGCAGGATGTTCAGGTTCAGGTGATGTAAGACATTCTGGATGTCTATTTTTAAAAAAAAAAATCTTTCTGTGTTGAAAAGAATGTTGTATCTTCACATAATTGCTTCTATCATCTAAAAATAGTTGACATTTTATAAAATTATTCACACAGCTCTTTCATATGGTGAAGCAAACCACACACTGAGATTTTAATACGAGCAGTCTGCCTAAATCTTGTGTGTCATCAAAGGAGAACCAAAGACTGGTTGGGATGCCACAGCCTGCAGTGAAGGCAGACCTGCCATTACACGTGGCTTTGTGTTTCAGACAGCTGATGGCTTTGCTTTCACAGAGGACATGTTTCTGATTGATAGGCCCCTGGATCCAGGCGCATGGGACAATTTGGTCCCCAGTGGGAGGCCTTCAAATGCCTGTGTTGAGCTAGACAATGGTGTCTAGAAGAGTTTGTGATGAAGCTGTCACCCCTTGGCAGTGTTGTGTCCTGGCTTTAGACAGGGCATATCCTGCTTCTCCTTTTGTCCTTGTCTTTTAATTCTGATTTCACTTCTGTGCAGTGTGCTGTAGGATCACAGGAAGACCAAATAAACATCATCCAGGGCCCAGACCCATGGGCTCACGTGTCAGGCAGAGCAAGCTCCCACAGTGGCTGCAGAGGAACTGCTCTCACTGGCATCATCAGCTCCTGTTTGCCTATAAACCCCTCCTGGATGTCTTGGAGACGTTGCACCAGAACTGGGCAAGAGGGACTGCTGCAAAGACACAGTGCCCAGTCCAGTCACAGACCACACCTGGGAGCTACTGTGCAAGGGCAAGGAGAGTGCCCAGGCCAGTTTATATGTGCAGTCCCCCCTACAATGTCCTCAGCCTGCTGCAAAGGCAGAGGGACGGTGGGTCCCTGCCCTGTCCGCAAGGGTGCAGAGCAGTGGGGTCATCCCAGAGATCTGCAGATGCTCTTCCTCTCCCAGTGGGAGTTAAAACGTTAAAAGCACAAAGTGAATTTTATGGATTGATTCATTGCTGCGAGTAACTCTATTTGCCTCCTTGGGGTTGCTAGAAGAAGCTGCCATGAGAGCAAGGTTTGAGGCTTTGTTTTTCTTCCATGGTAATCCTTTTCTTGGCAGAAGTGCTTCTTGTCGACATAAGCATCTGGTGGCTCTGCAAATAATTTCAGGGGCGCTCAGTTTCTGGGGAAGCTTTGCATGTGCCCCTTACTGTAACACTCCATAAACACTGGTGTCACTGTGAGATTGGACAGCAGTTATTGCTGCGTTTCATGATAAACACAGATGGTGTTTATGTTTAAATATGCCAAATGTGGTAATGAGAGCAAACTTTGAAAGGATTTATTTTTATGTTTTTCTTTCCATTCCGGCCTCTGATAATTAAGGCTGCTGTGACCTGCCTTTTGGAGGAGGAAAATATATTTATGCAGAGCTATTCGGGTTTCTAAAATAACTCAGGGAGGTTTTGTTCCTTCTTTTTTTTTTTTTTTTTTTTTGCTGAAGGACACTGAGCTTCTTTTTCCCAGGAGGATTTATTGCCCTGTATTGAAAACTGTAGACCAAGGTTTACAGAGATAATCTGGCCACTCATTTATGCATATCTTAACTGCTTGTAAAGCATCCTCTTTAATTTTTTTTTCCCTCCACAAAAACTAGGTTAATGTAAGCGTTGGAAAAGTTTTACTCTATTCTGTGTATGTTCTTACCCAATAGCATGAGGAGTGTGTGCAGCTGTGTAGCTGTCATCTGTGGCGTGTCTCTTCTATCATCTCCTCTGGAAGCTGTGTTTTGGGTAACCACTGACATAAGCAAGTAGGCAAACAAGTGTTTATGCTTGAGGCAAGATCTAAGAAACAAGTCCTACACTCTGTGAAGCAGCTGATGGTATTTCCCAGAGCTCCTTCCACAGCTATGAGCATTCCTGCTCTCCTTGTCCCTAAGGAAAAGAGCTTCTTGCTTCACACACATGTTGCTACCAGCCCTCTTGGAAAAGACCCTGCTTCTCTGCAACACAAGCACAAATCTTCCCCTGGGTTATGGTGTTGAAAACCTAGACTAAACCCATGGGAGGCTGCTCTGAAAGGTCAATATGACTACCTGAGCTGGAGCAGAAAGCACCCCTATTTGTCTTCTGCCTTCAGGCCAATTCATGAGAAATCTTTCAATGTTAATGCAGCCTTGTGCCACAAGCACTGGCACTGGGTGCTTGGACTGAAAGAAATGAGCTGTGACATTTCAGTGGGGTCAGCATGTAAGAGATGCTAATGTCAAGCAAGCTATGACAGACAGCTCCAGAGATGCCTTTCCTCCAAGGCCCCAGCACCAGACATGCTGGTTGTGGGTCCACAGGATTTAAATTTTGATCCTTGTTATCCCACTGTTTTATTTCACTAAAGGTCACAGACTCCCAGGCACCTCTTCTGTTATCAAATATCACCTGTAGCAGAGCCTCATACACTGAGTTCTCAAATAGCTGTGCCTAAATGTCACTGCTCTGGGAGGAGACGGCATGCTCAGAGATTGCATGCTCTGTTGGCACAGAGCTACTGCAAGGACAGCAAACTAAGTAGAATAAAAGAAAAAAATATTATTTCTTTATGTTATTTTTAAAATTTTAAATTCATCTGCTATAATGCAAACAGCGTGTAATCATTTGAACTTCCAATAATGACTACTTAATTGAAAACAAAAGTCATACTGCATATTTTGCGTGTTTGAGATAAAAAGAATATTTTAAAGATTTCTTCTCTCTTTCTGTGTCTTGTAGATAAGGTGAGGAAGATGCTAGTGTGGTTATTTTCTTCTACAGTTGTCACCATTTAAATCATGGCTGACAAGAGCTGTGTATAGTGGTACTTTCAGGAGTCTATAAGACAGCGGCTGTGTCAGAAGAGCTCTACCTGTTTTCTTCTCTACTTCAGCCTGGCATCTATATTTGCACAAGAGGCCTTATTTCCTGCACTCCAAGCATCTTCAGCTTCCACCTTTGAAAACAAGCATGGATAAGGAGGCTGAACACTGGAAGTAGGAAATACTGACTTCCAAGGCTACCTCAACACCACAGCATCAATTGGCAAGACAGGAACTGCTGACCACACCCATTTATTTTTCAGTGCTACACAGAGGTCTACAGGATGCCACTGGTCTATGGAGTCTGTTTCCAGTAAAAGCTGATCCAATTGAGGACATTAACTTATTCTTCAAACCTCAATGCAAAAGTTACCGTTGAAATGATGGCTGGATCACTTGAAAGAAGGCAGTGTTACATGCATTGAGTGAGTAACCTGTGGTGAATGCTCGAGTAAAGGTTACCTTTTACCTGTGTGGAAACCAATGAAAAAGGCCTGGCAAACTGGTCACTCACAGGGGCAAGCTTAAAAGCAATTCCAAGTTAGTTGTTAGAGTAGCTGCTAAACACTCAAGAAACTTGGGCTTCCCATCCTGGTTTTCCTGATACCCCTATGAACTCCAGTGATTAACCTCATACTAGATTTGTATCACCTAACCTTAGGTATTTCGGTTCCCTCTGTAATCGATGTAGAGAGAAAGGCACTTCAGAGATAATTCATCCTACTTACATCCAGGAATACATCTGCAGTAGTCCATCTCCACTCTTTGTGAATCTCCAGGCTTCCCCACAGAAGTGCTTTAATGTTTAAGTTTGAGCAGGATTTAATTTTACATCCCATCTCAAAGATGGGAAATATCTGGAGAGCAGTTTACTAGGATGTGAGCAACACCCACTCAGAAGAAAGATTCTGGTCCACTTTGTCATCAAGGTGCCAACACCTTCCCTTGAGAAGCCCATCATGATAATTCAGAGCTTAGAATAACTGATTTCTTGAAAGGAACACTGGAATTTGGCTTGGTTTTGCAGTGACTAAGTAACAAAAATAGTCACATTCAAACATTAATCCAAAATAAATGGCACATGAAGGATTAAGACATAGAGATCACTAGATTTTCCATGTCGCTTGATTTTAAACAGTTGTTAGGAACTAGGGAAACAACCGAAGCCCTTGTCTTTTTATAAAAACGAAATTTTTGAGGAAATGCCAACTGCCCTACAGCATGCTGAGCTGAATCCTAAAATAGGCTATTGAAATGCCGTGCAGAAACATGAAAAATATTTTAAGAGCCGTTGGAAGAGATTGGAACTGAAGTCCACTACCAGAAAGAGAAACAAGAGGTCCTGGGAGCTGGTCCCTAACTAACCCTGACGATCTCAGACCAGGCTGTTTTCCTTGGATCGGTTCAGCCCGTTTCCCCTGACTGCTGGCACCATCTTGTGGCATTCAAAATAATCCTATGTATTGAGAAGCAGCGAGTGCTGCTGGTGAGCTTGGCTGAGCAGAGGGGCAGCCAGCGCCCAGTTTATTCCTTCTCTGCAGGAATGGAAAATGCTTCATGGGAATGGATAAAACAAAACCAGAGCAAACCTTGTTCTGGTGCTCACAGCAGGATTATTAGGAACTATCAATGAAATCAACTCGCCCTAGTGTCTTATTCAAAACAATCACATTGTACTTACATCCAAATTCCTGGAAATGTCAGAGCTGGGTAGATTTCCAAGATTTTTCACGTAAGTGGTATTTTATAGAATACCACTGACATTTATACAGCTGTAAATTCCAAAGGACTTCAAAAGCAGTAATTACAAGGCACCATTACATTGTTTCTGGGCTGGAAGATGTCAGCTGGGGGTAGGTGAGCAGAACATCTAGTGGGAAAAGTGAGAATTTGGCAAAGGACGGCTGAGATAAATCACATTGGGGGGAAAAAAAGAAAAAAAGAAAAGAAGAGTACAGGATCTTCAAATACAGGACCTTTCCTTATAGGATCTTATCCAAAAGAGCACCACAAAATAAGAGGCATTAAATTTCACCCAGTCAGGCAATTGAGATGAGACATTAGAGCCTCTAAACCTTCTTCTTCCACATGGTTGACATTTGGAACAAGTAATTTTCTGCATGATTTCCATTCCTGTATCTCCAGAAGAAGTTTATTTTATAATTCACAAGATGAAGCATAGCATTATTAATTTGTATCACATGTAATATATATTGTGGTTGCTTATAGTGTTCCAATTTTTAGCACCGACTGTTAACTACAGGGGACTGGTGATTAACAGGTGAACTAGCATCCTGATTTGGAGCACAAGGAAGCTTTCGTGGAGATCAGATAGAAGTAATCTGAAGAGATTTAAATTAGAAAAGAATATAAAGGAAGTAATAAAAGCAATTTCACTGGATTTAGCATCATCAGATGAGACCTGTGAATCTGCAGAAGATTATATAATCCAGGCGGATTGATCTAAGGATACTCAGGAAGAGCATGGGAGACTGGAGAAACTATGGGCCCATTAGGTTGTACTTGCCACCATGCAAAACCACAGAAGAAATTACAAAGAGGGGAATAATAAAAGCCGAGGAAGTGGCTTTTGGTGGTGGACACAAGAATAAAAAAAGAGCACAGATCTATAAAACATAGGTCATGCCAGATCAACCTGCCATCTTCTTCTGGCAGGGAAAAACAGTAATTTAATCTCTGTGAGTATCTGAAAAATGTCTCACCCAATGCTCTAGGAGAAATTATTACACAGCTTGCAGAAAATGGGACCCAGAATGGCACATATGTAAAACAAAACATATGCCCAGCCAGGCTTCGGGCAGCAGCAGACAACTTGCAACATTCTTCAAGGACTGGTCTTGGACAGAATTTCCTTGGTGGTCAAGGCAGATAACAAGACCCTGGGGTGGTATCTGGAGATGCTCAGTCAGTGCACAGGAGGATCAAGGCATTGTAGGGGAAGAACCAGTGGCCTTGGAGACTGGAACAGCAGCAGTGGCATGGCAGTCAACTGTATCAAATGGAAAGTCACACTCTTGGGAAGAGATGCTAAGAAATTCAGACTAATGATGAATGCTCATTTTCAGGAATGGCCAACAATGAAAAAGAGGTGGTATTGCAGAATCTGTCTGCATCCATGATTAGGGCTGCTCTTGAAGATGCCTCACCTCAGCCTCAATCATCACTCCCATCCCCGGCTCACTTCTTAAACCCAAAGCACAACTTGACACATTATTCTTTCTGGCCTCCAGCACGACTCCTACTGTCCCAGTTTTGTGCCTTAGGAGCTTACTATAGGTGTGAAGAGCTAACATAGGAACAGAGGACAAGCTGGATTAACATTTCTGGCATTGCAGATATTGCAGCGGCTGCGAGTGGTGTCACACTGTGTGAATGCCAAAGTACTGCTCGTACAATCTCTACAGCATCCTCATCTTGCCTAAACACTCACAAATTACATGCCAGGTGCCAAAATAATAAAAGGCTTTAACAGCTGCAATATTTGAAAGAACAAGTTTTGTTTGCTTTGTAGTCCCTATTTGATTTTGAGTCCTATAAGTAGTATAAGCCAAGTACTATATTTGCAACCTTTGTTCTGTGTGGCTGCATGGGTTAAGAACTTGTAAGGAAGCAAAGAAAGTTCATTCTCACACAAAACCACTGCTCCAGCTCCAGCACATGACGAGTTGTATCCAGCCAAGGCAATTTGTTGAGGATGGATCCAAGGATTACTATCTGAAGCAGTTGGTACCTGCATCACCCCAAAAGCCACCAGCTTGAAACTACTTTTTTTAAAAGGACCCAAGTATTTTCTTTTTGAAAATATTTGTTGGTTTAATTATTATTATGGGGTTTTAGGCTACTATTACATTCTACTCTTCAAAAGGTAAAAAAAGCATTAAAGAAATGATCGATAGTTTGCCATTTAAAAATAAATCCTAGGATCGGTGGCAGCAATTTTTCTGTAAAGACAACTTTGCTGTTTTTACTTCACGTTTAGTGTTGCTCTGGACTTGTGACTTTTCAATCACAGAAGCAGATCCAAAAATCTAATCTTAATTACAGGGGAAAAACCTCCATTCATGTTTAAAGATTTCCCGCAGCTTTGCACAGCTCTGCTTGAAATCCAAGTCTTGGCCTTTTGTCAGAACCTGACGCGGGGCACGCAGCCTTCATGCAGTTATAAAAATAATTTATTGACTTTTACCCTGAGACAGGTAAACGAGCAGTTAAAACAGCACAGTCTCGAGTATCACTTTATCGCCGTGGTCGTAAAAGCATAAAATGAAACTGAAGAGGGGGTCGGTAGGTGTCACCCATGCACCAGGCACCAGGCGAGCAAACCCCAACCCCTTACCACCCAACACACCACCTTCCAGCTGCAGGCAGGAGCCGGGGGCCAGGCAGGGAGGCTTGAGAGGAAGGTTTACTTCAAAATCAGCCCACGGAAGGTGTGGGGATGTTCAGATGGTGGCCACCTATGGCGACCTTGGCAGTCCCTGTTCATCCTCTGACTGGGGGCTAGGACAAGCTGGGAGTGTCCTGCGCGAGGAAAACTCCCGTGCCCCAGGCTGGACATGGGGAAAGTGCCCAAACTTCTGGCTCCACTGCTGGCACCTGTGCAAGGGGTGAGCTCGAAAGGGAGGAGGTGTTGCTGTCAGCTCCACCAGGCACAGGGAGAGCAGCAGGCATGAGCAGGGTGTCAGTGGCCAGCGAGGCTGGTCTCCACCAGCACTGGCTGGGGATGTCCCAGGCAGAGTGTGACCCTCTGCAGCCCTGTGCACTGAAGGACTCGGGTTCCTTGGCATTACAACTTGAGACTGCTAGCCCCTGCTGCTCCTCTTTATGCACGTGTCTGATGGAAATGAAACTTCCAGCTTGTTTTTTCCCCTCTAAAAAATCAATTGAAAGCAGCTTAGTGCTATCCAGCTTAATTATTAATAAGCACTGAGATGGTTAATGGTGTTTGTTCAGGTTTGCCATAAAACATTTAAAAACAAACCCCTGCAATCCTCCCTTAACCCCACTCCTAAGAGTCTCATTAATCCCAGACAGAAACATGCTGCTCAGCCCCTGCATTTTTACTGCAAGAAGTTTAGACAAGCTTGTGTCCTGCTCTGCTTATCTTGCAGTCATTTGGGCTTGGCCCAGGGTTTTGCTGCTGCTGTGGTCTGGCAGAAGGCAACTGCTTTGGCTGAGCACCTTTTACCTCTCACTGGCGCCTGGTGCTAGAGATGAACTTTGCCATCTAAGCAACCCTCACATTTTACAGACTAATGAATGGTAATCCTGAGAAAAACTGGGAACTTCCAGCCTAAAGAAATCAGTTTGATATACCAGAAGCTTTGGCTACAGTTTTGGGTTTCCTACTGAGAGCTCCTGAGTACTGAGAATGAGCCTAGGGAGCAGGAGCTCTATGGAGTCTCTGTGGAGCAATATGCTCTGGTGTGCAAAATCGCAGGCTTGTGGAGCAACCTCTGTGGCTTACAGGAATTTAGGCATTGAAATACAAAAAAAAATCTGAATTTGAAAAAAACCCAAATCAGCCAAATTGTGGGAGATGTGATCATCCCTGATTTTATCAAATGGATCAAAGAACATCACTGATGTTTCTAGGGGTTTTTTTGGTATGTCACCCAAATGGAAAGAAGATTTTCTATTGCACTGACTTTAGCTAAATAACCACCCCAAGGTCCCTGAGCACACATGTTGAGGGTGGCAGACACAGTTACATGGTGACAGCAACAGATATTTTTTTCTAGTCAGAATAACAGCGTTGGGAAAAAATGAATTGAAATACTGCTTTTCTGAGCCATACAGCAGACCTAGGCTTAATTTCTCAAATGAGAAGCTTTGGAAAGGGATGAGTTCACTTTGTTTTCCTAACAGAAACAAGAAACTGTCAACAGAAATGAAATGAACAGAGAAAGTTCAGTCCTTCATCTCCTTGCACAGGAGCTCCTGACTGGTGATGATTTCCATGTTTTCTATGGGAGCCACTGGATAATGATTTCAAAGCTGCTTGCCCTTCTGCTCAGCTCTATTGCCTGGCTTGGTTTGGTGCCAAGCTGTGCCACCGAACCTTCCCAGGGGGTTTCCAGGAGGGGAAGGAGAATGGTCTGTTGTTACAGTCCTGCTTTATGTTTGAATAAAGTGGGTAGAAACCATCTTCCCTGAGTACAGGTGGGGCCGTTTCTATACACACAAATGCAGCAAATGCCTGGATTCAAAGAGCTGCTGACTTGTAGCCTCTCCTGGGCCATGTGCCTCTTGCTTGCTGAGCAGCAACCCCTGGCCAGTGCTCCCGTGATGGCTGACCCAGCTGTGGGTAGTCCCTTGGTCCTCAGGTCTGTTCTGCCCGATGCCTTCCTACTGCTGCCTAGCCTGATCACATAAAAGACCATTTAATTGCTCTTTACTTCAATTAAAGGTGCTTGGCCTGGCCTTCACCCAGCTCTCTGTAAATCAGAAACCTGCTGTATCAAATTAAACCTTTTTTTTTCTTTTCAATAGGAACACAAATACTGCTACCACTCACATGTGCAGTACAGATTATCTTGAGCTATGCCAGAGGAAGAACCAGGCACCACCCCATGCCTGCACTGTGTGCCTGTGGGGTTGACATTGTGCTGTGACTGACATTGAGATAAAAACTTTTATTAGACTAATCAGTGTGACAGCAGGTCCGATGTGGGGCACAAGGTCATGCTGGGGCTCACAAGCCACCCCACAAAGGCCTCTGGTGAGCAAGACTTGAGGTTGCTTCCAGGAGGTGGGGCTCTGTCCCTAAGTTCTGCAGCTCTTCCTGCTCTCCTGAAGGCACCTCCACCTTTCCATTCTGAGGGCAATGGCAGTGGTCCTGGAGGTGAGAAGGGAGAAACACGGGATAAAATTTTGACTGGCCTGTTATTCAGGATGCTCAGCATGAGGATGCTCAGTGTCAGCCTCCTGAAAGGTGCTGATTCCCTGCAAGTACTCAGCACCCCCCATCTCTGCAGTGCAGTCCCTCAAAGCAGCACCCAAAGTCCAAAGCAATTCTGAGAAAAAATTGCAAAAATTTGCAAAAAAAAAAAGCACTTAACTGGTGCAAGGAATAGGGTTGTGGAGGTTAAATCCTGCCACCTACTAAGCACTGTTCCACCCCGGGTATCAAGGATGTTTAGTCAAGGCAAGACGCTTCCGTCAAAAAGGTTTTCTTAACAGGAATGATTACCTTTGGGCAGCAGTCTCACAGACATGGGCATTTCCCCCATTTCCCTGCACTTGATACGAGTCATGTTAACATCCCAGTAAACGTGTTTTCTTTTCAGCTACACTGCTTGTAACAGTATTTGCCTGAATTAGAGTGAGTTTGCTCTGCAAACTGCATTTGCTTTTCCCAGATACAGAGCAGCTGTTCCCTGTACGTTCTCACAAGGTTCTTGTTTGCACAGACTTTTGTCAGCAAATACACCCCCCTGAACAAGCCACTCACTTCAACTTTCCAGCACTGATAGGGGAATTGTGAGCCCTGCAAGACACCTTCATCCTTGTCTTTTCGTTTCATAAATTGGCACCTGCCCTCGAGACGGCGCCAACAAGGCTTTGCTCACGCCATCAATCATGATGCTAGGGTTGACTGAGTCTTGCAGAAGTGTGAAAGAAAAAAGCAGATGTTATTAATTCTTCCTCTGGTGAAAGGTTGTCAATCACACATTGCTGACATTCTCTACGTATCCCCACCAGCAGAAACATTAAGGTCATCAGATCCCAAGTCACTACTCAGAAAACATCTCCCCCATGCCTCCCCACATCTCCCTCCCCTTCCCCACACATCTACCGCAACTCAGGTGGAAATCACGGTCTGTGGAAAGTGCCAAAGTAGTGGTGCCTGCTTTGATGGTGGAGTCAGAGGGAGCCACGCAGTGGGGCTGCCCTGATCCCCGGTGCAGGCAGAGCGAGGGCCAGCTGCGAGCCCTGCAATGACAAATGTTTCCAGACCTGAACATCAACCTGCAGGAGTCAGAACATTCTGTAAAACACACTTGTTTCAATGATGAATGGACAAATGTCCATCAGGTGCGACTGTGAGATGCTGTCAGCTTGTCTTGCAGGCAATAAGGCAGCCCAGACCCTTGGTCTCTGCTGAGCCAGGGCTGTCTGAGACACACTGGGGACTTGGTGGCTTCCAGGGCTTGTGGATGTCTGTTGCTAAGATCAAGCCTAGCCTCTGGGAGAGTCAGAGCTCTGCTGTCCAGAAGAAACCACCTTGAGCATGGGTCCTTTGTATGGAGGTGTTGGTACCGTTGGGGAACATATGAAAATGCTGACATATTGGTGTGTGCTGGGGTTCTCATTGCTCTCACACCTCTTGCTGTGAATACGAGAGCCTGTGCTTCTGGCTCCAGAATTGTCTTTCTAGTCTCATTCGTGTCTGCCAGGACTTCAGCCTAAGATTCAACCTTTGGGGAATGTACTGGTCACTTGGGACCGCTGGCAAGAGAGAGAATGAGTCGCCTAGGGGTGGCACTGGCTCCAGACAAGCATTTTCTTCTTCATGCAGCTCCTGAAGAGAAAAGACTTTCATGGATATCTGTGTGTGGGGAGGAGGATACAGAAAAGTGAAGAGGGCAACCACAAGGGGCTTTTCACCTCTCATATTTTACCACCTGACATATGTCCTTGCAATGCACGCTGGGAACACTAGAGAAAGCCTTCTCCTTTCAACCCCAAGTTCAAGAAATGTTGTTCTGGACACCTATGGGAAGAAGCACTATGAGTTTACCAACAAGCAAAATGTCCACCCACTGTTTTCCTCCATTTCTCAATCTCCTTCTCAGTTCTCAATATTTCAGTTCAGTTTCAGTTCTCTCAATGCAGTTTACTTTGGTTTTGAGGTGGACAAAGCTGAAATACCAAGTTTCATGTAATCTACTATGGCCATCCTGTTAAACTGAAATTCAGAGTATCTCTTGAAACCTATTTCTCACAAAGACTGGGGAATATGTGCATCTGAGAAATCAGATCATTGGCCACCATCCATGGCAAGAAATTAAGCTTTCTTCAGACTGCTTACAAAAGATGCCGTCACATCTTTGTCCTACACTAACTGCAGGGAGTCTTGCAGCTCTGCAGAGTAGGTGGTCTGGCTCACCCACTGCTTTTGTGCATTCACACATGAGAGTAAGCAGCAAACATCGCTGTAAAGGATCTGCCCAAAGTGCCAGAGAGAATCTGGAGTAGAGCCAGTGACTGCATTTTCGACTTTTAAGTCCCCACTCTATGCCTTAACCTGAAGACTCATTCCTCACAAATGGTTGTGCCTGATGACTGAGAGATGTGAAAGAAACCACCTGAGAGAGGAGGTGAGATGCTAACAGAAGACTAACACAGTCCTGTTGCACAGTTTCACTGGGAGCTGAGGAATCCAGGTGCCTGAGGTGCACACTTCAGGGATGATCTGCTGAGCAGCACAATACATGATTTAAATGAAGGGCCCATCACAGTGTCCTGTTCATGAAGGACCCTGATTTTACCCTGCTGAGGAGAGATGACTCCTCATACAGTGGGATCAAGTGAAGCTACTGACTGTGGGCAGCCTACCCAAGCTGGCCACAGCTGGGAATCCATCTCTCATCTTCCTAGTCCTGAGAAGGTCCACAATTACTGCTTCTTCTGCTCTCAGCAGCAGATATACCTGCAAACATACACACCTATGCTCTTCTGAGCCAAAGCAGAGATGCCAAATGCTCAGACAAGATTGCGATGTTTCTTGGAAATGTATTTAAAAACTCGGTCTTCATCAAGGTCAAGTTGCTGCCTAAAATAAGCATGCACTTTATTATGGTATCCATGGTTTCATGACTGTTGCAACTAAATTCAGCTGGCCCCAGGTTCCTTACAGGCAAAAGCAGATGCCCTGGCAGATGAGTGTTTGAGGAAAACTTCAAGGGCAGGTCCAATACAGTATCCAGTGAATCTTCCCAAAACACATTATTTCCCTCGCTCTGAGTTTCCTATCACAGATCTCCACTGCCTTTTATCTGGAGAGGGCTGACCATAGCTGCCTTTAAACTTCGGAGGGGATGAAGGTAAGACATGGTTCTCTTCTCAGAAAGTGCCTGCAGCAACCCCACCCTGTGAGCTGGCTTGATACTATCTGAAGTCGTTTAAGCAGACATTGCATGAGCAAAAAATGTTATACGTCAGACACACACTGAAAGACAGCTCAGTAATAGTATTTCACTTCATCTCCAATGGACTGAGCTGTTGTTCCTGGTTTATCCTGGTCAGGGGACACATCCTTCTCTTCTTCACAGCAGTGAGGCACAAAGCTGTTACATTAATGAATCAGGCCCTCAGCTGACTCCACAGCCATATCCAGGTTCAAAAGTGTTAATTCAGGCTGTTTTGAACTGGCTAAGATTACCTCAGAGGTCTCCTCTGACCATCATCCACTGAGAGGTGAGGATGTGGTGTTTATTAAAGACCTGGATACAGGCAGTCCCCAGCTAGGGGCTGCGGTCTGTGGTACTGTGTTAGGAGTCTGGCTGGGCTCAAGAGTATGAGTGCTGAGGGTAGAATGATAAAGGCTTTTTTCTGCATTGATCATCTAATGCCAGGAAGAAACCAAGGTGACTTTTCCCCTATTAAATGGAGTGGCTCAGCTACATAGGTTGGATGGAGCTGGAGCTGTAATCCAGAGTATTTCTCACTGGACTCTCATGGTTCAAAGCAACGGGGGTCAATAGAGAGGGATCATTTTTGCTATCTGATAAAAGCTGAGTAACTTCAATCCATTTCCCTTTGGGCAAGTGTCTATTGCAAACAGCTAACATCTGCAGGTGTTCCAGGTGGCTCTCAACACACATTGAGTACTTGTAGAGGCTTGCAGTGTGTAACTCAAACTTACCTGGGACTCCCTCGGGGCTGTAGCATTTCAACAAAGACTTACTCTGGTTCACATATCTAAACCTGTCAACAAAGGATGTTTTAGAAGTAGCACAGTAAGATTGCATAAGGGTCATGTGGCATCTCTTGCTCTATTGAAAGGTTATCTCAGCTGGAAGGCTCTGACTTGGTGCATTTCCAATTAATATACTTCTCTGCAATAGATATAACATTCCACTAGATGTTGTCTTATTTTCAACACACATTGGTGCCTTTTCTGGGAAGTTTGAGTTTGACATTAGGAGAGATTGCTGTTTGTCTTTATTATCACCTCCTTTGTCTATGCAGGCCTGTGAAGTTGACAGAACACTAGAGAGATATTATACCCAAACGAACGTGCCAGGGAAATGGAGCCAATCGTAATTTAAGGCTGTATCAGATGAATCAAGCAATCTACAAAAGAGGCACAAAACTTGCTTACCATGTTATTGCTTCTTATCAAACTAGGATTTACTTTGGGATTTACTTTGATGCAACAACTCAGTTCATCACAATTGTCAATGGTGAAGAAAGATGGGGGAATGTGGGAAGGATCACATTAGCCTAGAAAGGTGTTAAAACGAGCCAACAAATCCAGAAAAGGAGAATGAAGAAATAGGGAAGTGCAACGTGAAACATGAAGTGTTTGCATAGTCTTTAAGAGAATTATACTTGCTAAGTAATCTTGGTTAGCTAATGCACATGGGCAGGGCACATCTCTTATTACGTGTCTGAACAGCAGTTGGCTACATGACTTACACATATAATTTATGGCAATTTTATGTTAATAACCACAAGCATAAAAGCAATGGAAGATGATGTCTTTGTGCAAGAAATCCTTCATATTAGAAAATGGAAAGGTTCTAAGCTTGTCCACAAGGATGTAGGCAGCATTCAAAGGAATACATGGAAACTGTACGACAATGCTGTTATCTTACAGTGTAACTGGAAAGAACTTAAAATGTCTACCACAAGCTCTCAGTTTAAAAAATAATAGGACCCACCTCTGTAATGGAAAGGAGAGGAATCTTTTTCACTGATATTTGAAAAAGAAAGACTTATTCTCTTGTAATAAGTGGAATTTTGGCAGTTTGGGATTGTGAATGTTAACAGAATAATCTAAGCCTAGTAAAGCACTTTGATGACTACACAAGTTTTTCTAGTTCATTTTTATCACATTAGTGTAAAGACAGAAAGTATCAGAATATTACTAGGTCTTACCTTTTCTTGGTTTTCTACAAGTTATGTCTTTTAAAGACAATGGCCATCAAAAGATGTTTCAGAAATATCAGAATGACAATACTTTAGCTCATCTGGTGAGCTGTAGCAGTGAACACATGTGGGTACATTTTTATTATGTAGCTTTCTGAAACTGGGAAAATCTTACCTGGGTTTTCAGTAGGTGAAGGATTGTAGTTGCTATGTTGTTGCTGTTTTATGATAGAGTTTTAAAGCATCCTCGCTTATGGTTGGTACAAAAATGAGGCAAAGACACAACTGAGGGCTTTAAGTTTTCAGGACCAAGGTTAGAAATCAAGAAATTTAACATTTAACATCCTGCTCCTTCCAAAATCTGACATATCCACATAACAATAAGCATCATTCTCAGATCCGCTTTAAAGAGAAAAACACCAAGCTGAATGCAAGAAGAGGCATAAAAGCCCTTTTAAGTACAGGGCTGAGACTATTCATTTTTCTGTGTAACAGAAGAAATAAAGTAGTGCCTGGGTGATCCTCTGAAGACAGTCTAGGAAAACACTTCATAAGACAGGGATTTAGATGATGGAACACTAGGCTATTTCTGTACGATTGCTACCAACCAGATATAGATGTGACATTCGTGGCTGGGAAGAGCCTGCTTTCTCTGGTTTATCCAAGAGCTTAAAAAATGTAGGCACTGAATATTGCCATCTGGACAGTGAATGAGATGATGGGAGCCTGCAGTGATTGATTGGTGCTGAGAGGCAGTGAAAAAAACAGAGCTGTGGTCCTGTATTAATAGCATTGATTTCCCTCCATGAAGATCCATTAGACACACGGGAATTAAACACAGTGCCTCCCTGTACCATTTAAAACTCCAGCTCAGATGATACGCTAGGCATTTAGCAATGTCTGTGTACCTGTTCCCAGGCACGTGGCAAACTGTTTGCACAAGGGAGCTGTAGGAAAAGCCCTCTCTCTGACCTCATGTTCCCCAAAGAGCAGAGGAGGGTTCATCTGGTGGCACAAGCAGAACTGCTTCACCCAGGCGGTGAGCTGTGAATGGGACTGAGCAAGTCACATTGCAGGGGACAGCCACTGATGCACAGCGTGACTTCCCTCGCTGCTTGCGTGACTAGGTTTCCTTTGAGAACAAGTCAAGAGTGTGCTGGTGATCCACCTTTGGTCGTAATGGTCAGGACATCCCCCATATAAAACCAACCCCACAACATGGGAAAGAAGGTGTTGACATATGGTGGGTGACAGTCAAAGCCTGGCCCAAAGTATGAAGGTCATGCACTGTGTGATTCCCACAGGAGACACCCCCAGCTTCAGGCCAAGGAGTATTTCCCAAACTCACAGAGGAAGAACCTTGAATGACTGGGGTGGGAGGCAGGAGGAGGGAAGGGAGAAGTCTTGTCATTCAAATACATACAGTGTTTTAGCTGCAGGGATGATAAAGGCAGGCTGTCATCCTGCGAAGATGTGGCAGCAGCAGGGCTTGCACAGGCATCCTTTTCCAGGGGCAATCGCTGCATGCACAAGGTTCGAGAAGACAACTGGGCAAAGCAGATCACAGTGCCAGGGACTGTCAGTGAACATTACAACTTGGATGTCTTGGCTCATCTGAGCTCCCTTGAGAGTTCACAGGTGACACAGAGAGAATGGGGCACTTCAAAAGGGCCGCCAATCTCAGGTTCATCACATGGATGAAAGGTGATTCAGATGCTTCTTCCACCACCCACAGAAAGCATAAGGGTAGGTGTCCAGGCAGCTGATGTCTCAGGTACGGCATCCATCTACACATCCATGCCTTAGTCACCAAAACCAGTTCCATAGCTGGTGGCTTTTCCCTGGTACAGGTAGAGGTGACAATCAGGGGCAATGCAGAGAAAGGACTATGCTGCACTGGAGATGCTGGAGACAATAACACTCTTCTCCTGCACTGAGGACTGTTACAGCTGCATTTGCATGCTGTATAATGACACACACAGATCACTGAGTTAACTGAAGATGAAAAGACAGAAAAGATTCATTTTTCTTCAGCATACCTTTGCTTGTGATTCAAAACACTTCAGATATCTCCTTACTTTCCTTATATTTTTATTGTTCTAGTTTTCCTCCTTTTTACTTAAGCCCTGGAAGTGGTGTGCTCAGGTTTTTCCAATCTTTCTCAGCTAGTTAAGTACATGTCAGCCCATGGATTTACACTTAAGTTCAAAATTAGGCTTTTACTTCTAGATACTGCAGAAATGGGACCTCCTGACATGGCCTGAGCGTCTTTCACGGAACATCAAACATCTTCTCTGTGAAGTGAAGACACGAGGCAGCCCAAGGGGTTGGATCTATGGCGAGCTTTACCTCTGAACTGTGATGATTCTTTCCCTGTTCACTGTGTCAGTTGCTTGATCCATTGGGGGATCATAAGACAGGTAGGACACTTGCCCAAGACACATTAGTGCCTGTAAAGGTAGCACACCTTTTGTGCAATTACTTTTGTTTCAAACAACTAATAAACATCGGTAAAAACTGTCTCAAAGAGAGCAATAAACACCAACACTCTGAATTAGACCTTGAATGTTCAACTACTCTAAGACTGCAAGAAGATCACAGTCTAAATCATTCCCAGCTAATGTGCCATGGACAATTTGGGAAGTCATATGATTCAGTGTAGAATACTCTTTTGAAATGTATTGACCCTTCCTTTTTCTTCCTCTCAAATGCATTGTTGTAGCAACTCCACAAGCAGCTCATCATGTATCATGCAAAGAAGAACATAAGCACAGATTGCCCTTATCACTGCTCCTGTTCTCTGCAGTATTGCTGGCATCACTCTGGGGTAATAATGTACTGAGTGAATCAAACCCATGGGGATAATACAGATACACGTCACTGGAAGACTGCAGTGGTAAGTTACATGAGCTCTGCTGTTTTTTGTATGATGAATCTCCCAGCTGAAAGTCGTACAGCAAACAGCACTGTGGGTTGCTCTGTCCCTCCTGCACACCCAGCTCCTGGCTGCAAGCAGAAGCTCTACCACTGCAGGACTCCGGATCCCAAACCACAGCCCTGGCAGTTAGTTCCCAGAAGTTTCCTGGGTTGCAGCAAGACAGAGCAAAGCCTTTACATTGCCAGGCAATTGTGCTGACAGGCCTGGAGGTTAGAGACATTTACTGCACCCCATCCTCTCCCCATTGTCTGCAACAGATGAAGAGTCAAGCCTGTTATCTGTGCTGGGTTAAGACTGAGCATCTCTGATGTCTCAGAGTGTCCAACCCACCAGCCCGTTTGGCTCAGCCAAACTGCCCTAGCTGTCACTGGTCTTGGCTCTAAGGACTGCAAACATAAAGCTAGTACAGTAGCTTGCAGTACAGTAACCGAAACAATTTAGCAGTAAATACAGCAAACATCTGCAATGTCAGCCTTCTAGAGACCTGAGCAGAAACCAGGAGAGCACTTACTGAATCCAGCCCACTGCAGGCCAATGCAACCACCCTCTCTAGCCGTGAAGCGGACCATGCAGACACATGTCAACGTAGAACAGGTTACACAGACGTAAATACAGTTGCTTAAAGAAGCACTCAGCCCTTCTCAATTTGTTTTCATATTTGTCCCAAACTTTGCAAGGACTGTTAAAATCAAAAGGCCAGTAGCAGCGCTTCAGACCAGAATGGGATACTTGGTATTTATTGTGGGATACTTGGAGTGTATTGTTCTGACAAGTAAAGCAGGATAAAATGGGGACATGTTGAAGATGACAGCATGAGCACCATCTGCTCAGGCCAGAAAAGGCAGACTGTTTCAGACTGCATTTGATGTGCTCACACATGATGAACACATGATCACACATGATGAACATGTCGTATGTTCATGGACAGCACATTGTTAGGGAACAGGAAGCTTTTGAGCCAATATATGATAGAATGTACTTTGGTTTGATATGTTGATTAAATAGTACCCAATTGCTTATATCTCCACCCATACCAATCTGGATGGGTCCCCATAACAGCCAGAACATCATCCTTACTGCTCTCCACTCCCCCAGTAATGATGCTCCTGCATTTTTCAGTATCAGGGCTCCAGAAATATTCAAGAGCTGGAGGTTGCTGTAGGGTATACCAAATCAACTTGGCCTCACCAAGTCACTTACTAAGCTTTCCTTGGGAGAATCACAACCACCTCTCACAGACTTTCCCAACCAGGGCAACACCTTAGAAAACACTACAGAAATCACTACAGAAAATAAAGTCATTACTGTAAATAAAAAGAGACATATATAAACTGCATAGAACTAGTATGAAGGAAAGACTCCTATACATCTGACTTCTTCAGATGAATTTTATTCTTTGCAGAAGAGAAAGTCAGTTGGATGAGTTTGCCAGAGCAATCAGCAAGCAAACAGCCCTTAAGCTGCTCCAGCAGACCTCCTCATGGTCAGCAGCTTTGTTGGCAGCCCTGCCAGCCTGCCTGCTGCAGCTGCACACTGCTTGAGTACCTGTGTTAAGACCTGGAGAGTAAACAGTTGCTGGAAATGGAGTCCTTACTTAATGATGCTTGAAGCTACGACACCTAGAGTGGCCAAAATATGAGTTTTGTAGGGGCTTTTTTGGACCTAGTGTTTGCCAGTTTACAGGTTCATACCATTCTGGCAGGCTCAGCTGTTTGCAAGGGGATTGAGGCCGTTGTCTGTGATCTGTGGGCTGCACTCTGTGCCTTTTCCCTTCCCATGCTCCCCACTGCCACCTCATAGCACAGCATGGCTGGAGTTATAATCCCACACACCTCGGGGAAGGGCAGGCAAATGAGTCATGCCAGGAATTGGGCACTGCCATGCTAAGCATGGCAATGCTCAAAGGTTAAATGTTCCCCTTCCTTTGTGGAGGGAAATAATGCACCACTATCTCACCCTTCTGGCTGAGTTTGGGCCACTCTGCAGAAAAAAAATTGTGACATTTCAGGTGCCCACACAGGGCAACTGGGTAGGAGCCTGAAATTTTAGCCTAGGGGTGAAGTCATTTCCCAAGCAAAAGAGGAGGGTTTCTGGTATGACTTATGAGGATTTGTAATACTCTGAACATGGTCTGCAGGATCAGGGAACGAGGAAGAGGGACTGGCCATGCAAGTAGTTAATTTAATATAACCTTTGTGTACCCTACCTGTGGTTAAAAAATTGAGAGGATACATCACATCCCCAGGAAGAGGTCATTTGTTCTGAGTAGCCCTTGCAAAGCTGGAGGCAGCCTTGATGGACTCCTCTTCCACTTTCAGACACTTGAGCACTTGCCCAAAATCATGGTACTGAAACCGAAACTAAGATTAAAAAGCGCTGGGCTGTACTGTGCAAGTCAGGCTGTGTAGTCTGCATCATTTGTCTGGCCTTCAAACCCTCTGAGTGTATCTAAGGAGAAAGGTGAAATTGTGGCAGTGGTTTGTCCAATTCATTTGCACAAAAGCAATGATAATAATTGTAGTAACACCACAGTTTGCACTTAGTGAGTGATACTCAGAGCCTCTCAGCATCCCTCATTATGATACTTTGCCTCAGGAGTCAGTTAATGCCAAACTGACCCTCAGCTGGCTTATGTGATGGCAGAGAGACTGTGAATGGCCTTGTGCCCCAGGTTTCTTCATGACATCTTTCCTTGTATCCACTGGATCAATTTTATCTGAACTGTTTGCTGCCCCTGAGCAGTGGTGAGGAGGCAGGAATGCTAAAGATAACTCTGTAAACAGAGAAGGCATGGAGGGGTCAGAGCCCAGGGGAGGGCTCAGTATGTTGTCTTAGCTGAGGAGATGAATAAATTGTATCTAAGGGCCACATAGACATCCTCAAGAGAAAAAGCAAGGTGTTTTCTGTTTAAGAGAAACCACAGGTGATCTTTTCTGCCTGTATAAGACAAAGGTCCAGATTCCTAGGAAAATCAGGAAATAATCACAATAGTAATGATACTAATAGCAGTAATACTACAACAAATAGTAATAGTGTTAATAATAACAACAATGGCAATAATAGTAACCCAGACCATGCACCTACAGGAGAGGAGAGCAAGATGAAGACTGGGGCTACCTGTTGCCTTTGGAGCAGAAACACAGCATGCATATGGGTCCCACACGATGGGGATGTCCCCTCCAGCCTACTGAGGACTTGCACAGGCATAAATGCTGACTTTCTGCAGCATCTGAATTCCTCATTCCTTCACCTGTTCCCTCTCATCAGAGCTATCAGCGCTGAGGAAACAGCCTTCTCTGTCAGCTGTTTCTGGCTTTTCTTTCTCCTCCCTTCAGCCCCCACTTTGCCTTGCTCCCTGGCATCTGTAGCTTCCTCCCCTTTATCCCCTTTGCTGCCTTTCCTTCCCTCTCTCAGCTTGCAGCTCCCTGCCCTGGGTGGGTCCCAGGCCCTTCCCCAACAGCCACTAAAAACATCCACAATTGAATGGTGAATGTTGATATTGTTTGAGGTGGGAGAGGCTGCAGGGACCCAGGAGGGTACCCCTGATGCTACCCAGTCTGGGATTCAGGGCTCTCCCTGCACAGAGAGAAGGGGTCAGAAAGAAGAGTAGAGTCACAGAGTTGGAGGGTCTTGGTCTCACTGATCAAATCCTGGGACTGGGAAACAAATCATCCATCACTTGCGAGAGCAACACATGAATTTCATGTGTTAGTCTTCTTGGTTAGCCAGCTGCCAAGTGGCTCTGCTTTCCAGTGCTCAGAAATGTCAGGCCTACCTGGGCTACTCTGCATTGCAGGAGTCTCTGCCCTGCACAGGGTTTACTTCCCAGGGTGGTGTCCTCAGTCCAATTGCTTTTCCTAAACATCACTGAAAGAATCTTTAGAGCTCTTCCTTCATAGACTCTCCTCTTCCTGTAGCCAGTCCCTCTGCTCCCCAGGGGATCCCCTCCTGCCCGGTGCTGCCACACCTCCTGGAAAGCCCCAGCCCTGATGGCAAGGGAAGCACAAGTGCCCCAAGCTGATGACAACAGCCACTTCCCAGCTCATTTAGCCATCACCAGTCCATACTGAAATCATTTTTGCAATGCCAAGAGGGTGTGGTGTTTGTGCTTTGTGCAAAGAAGTGGCTGATCCCCTCCCCATCTGGTTGGTCGCAGACTCTCACGACAACAAGTGAGACTTTCTGTCAGGGATTTCTCCTGCCCGTCTGTTGGGTCTTCCCTCCCCTGCCCCATTTGTTTAATTGATGAGGCAAGCAGCGTCAGACACCCCATCTACTGACGCAAGCACTTTGTTTTTCCATCCTCAGAACTGTAGTATGATACTGATTAAACAGCTGTGGGTGTAAAGATGAGTTAAGGCTCCTTTCAGATAACAAGATGCTGTTTTCCCTTCCAACATTAAACCCTGTGGTTTAACCACTCACGCAGATCTGGAAGGTTCACAGCAATGGGTGGTTGGAGGAGAGACTGTCTTGTTCTCAAGGAGCTGCAGAAGTATTTACAAAGGCTGTGTCCATCAGCTCTCCAGCACCAGCTTGGAGAGGCACCCTGGGCATGTGGCTCTGCCTCTCCAGGCTCTGGTACCCCAAAAGGGGAAAGTTTTTCCCCCAAATACACATCTTGCCTAGTTGAACTGGAAGCTCACTGGTTTGGGTACTGCCTGGCCTGGGCTCCCAGCTGGCTGGAGACCCTCAGCACTGTGTCACAGCATCCTGTGTGCAGAGCTGCAGTTGTAGGTTAGTGTGCATGTTAGTGTCTATGCTTCGGTGAGTGTCTTCGGTGAGCTTCTGCACCCATTTTATTTGTCCAATCTCCACCAAATATGGGAGAAGGGAGTGGGCAGAGGAGACCTCAGCCCTGGGGCAACACCTCTGCGTCATGACTTGCAGCGTGGTGAGGTTGTATGGCCTGACTAGAGGATGAAGCCCTACCATGGGGACTGTCAGAGGCTGCATAGTGACTCCTTGGCTAATCCTTAGCTCCCAGGTTGGGGGTGCTTTGTGAGTCCCCGAGTTAGAAAAGCACGCTGCAGCCGCATGACTGGGGATCTACACGTTGTCCTCACTCAGTCAGAGAGTGAAAGAATTCATTCAGGGAGGAGGTGCCTTCAAACATCTGATACTGCTTCCCCAGGGGAGAATGATGAAACGCAGGAATATTTCAGATCAGGCACTTGTTTCATCTGTTAAAAATTGTGAGTCTTCCTCTGTTGGAAAAGGATCACATGCAGGTTATTAAAAATGATCCTGCTGCTTTTAAAGTCATCTGAAGGCAAGCAAACCTCTACTTCAGGAAGGATTTGAGGTTGCCTGCACAGAATCAAGAGAACATGGATGCCAAAGAACCCTAAGAAAAAACAGCCCTCAGTAAACACAAGTGAGATGGGGGGCTCTTTGCTTCCACGACAGCAGTGGCCGTGCTGCTCAGAGAGCATCCAGGTGATTCCAGCCCTGGGAAAATGGGGACGTTATAAGCTTCTGTGTAAAAGTAGCGTCTATCTTTGCTTCCCTTTTAACAAGATTAGTCTTGCTTTTCTCTCCCTCTTTCTTTTGCTGTCTGCCGGCCACCTCCGTGCTCTCCCACTAATGTGATTAGCGGTGCATGGGGACCATGCTGGCAGCAACTGTCACAAAGATCTCTGCTTACTTGAGTGCACCTCTTTCCTCAATGAAACATCTTGTGTTTATGGTCACAGGGGGTATTGTTAACTCCTGGATTCAAACAGAAAGGGATTTTTACGACCCTCCCATAAAAGTTGATTCTGGGAGACATTTAGGAAAGAAAGGGACAGAAGACAGATGTGTTTCCTACCACAGATGCTGAGGAGGTTCAATTGTTCTGCATATGTAATGACTTTTTATGGTTCCTTACAAACACTTTCCACACTGCTAGAAAGGTGCCAAAGTCAAATACGCACAGTTGCTTACAGAAGACAATTTAGTGACCATACAGTATGCTACAACTTTATATCTTGTTAAATATGTCAGAGATGAACCTTGCTGCATGTACAACATGAAGGGGAAATCACTGCCTGCACAGAGTTGTGGCTGCCTTCCTGCCTTCCCCACTGCTGCTCTGTTTTCATTTAACATTTCCTGAGGCTATTGGAGCATGTTTACTGTCATGCCCATATGGTTAATATTTAAAGCACCTATGGATTTTTTTTCCAAGCAAGGCACATTATCAGCATTATGTTGCCAGCTAAATTGCCTGCAGTTTATGTCTTCCCAAAAGAGCAGAAAAAATATGTTTAAGTCATCCTAACTGTGAAAACAAGTACTTGTAGGTGACAGGACTGGAAAGGTTGCTGGATTATAGGTCTGAAGAGACCAGATGACCAGTGACTAAAGCATAATTACAGAGAAAGAAGAGAAGAGAAGAGAAGAGAAGAGAAGAGAAGAGAAGAGAAGAGAAGAGAAGAGAAGAGAAGAGAAGA
>JANHFX010021714.1:0-11260 GCA_027560015.1 Chloroceryle amazona | reverse complement strand
CAGTACTACAAGCAAGATTTTTTTGGATCTTATTTTACTGTACCTAGTCTATATTTAAGTACAATATCAATGACAGCAGTCTAAGCAATTAAATTTTACTGTGTTGTAAAATATTTAGTAAAATTTTCAGTTCATTAAAATATATACTACATTTTCCCTCTTCTTCTCTAAGGGGTTACATTTCATGACATCTAATGTAAGAAGATGACTTGCAAAGTCTTTTGTAACTAGGAAAAAAGTATACATTCAGAAGTTATTAAAATAATATCTAAAATAGAGGAATCCTTGTCAAAGTATCTCATCTTCTCTCTTCATTAGCCCACAGAGTTCAATAGCAGCATGTGATTAAAAATTAACAAATTTAATCAGTCAATTAAGCAATATGTTTCCCTGTTTTTTCTTATTTAAGAACATGAGCCATGGTCTGTAAAGGTATCTGATTTTTTTCTCAGTATTCAGAAATAGTTTCATATTCAATTAATTTTCAAATAATTCTCATCCAATGGATTACTTCTTCACTGCAGTCTGTTTTTCTATCACAGTGAATTCACACCAAACTTCTTGGAATTAAACACTTTGACAGGTTAGATCAAAGTTGTGCTGTGTAACTCTACAAGTATATGCTATAAATGGCTTCACCCTTTGAAGTGCAAAATATTTACTCAGCACTCACACCAGAAGGAAGTTATATTATTCCAGAATAATACCCTTAAATATCTCCCCTACTAAAATTTGATAAGATTATCCTGAAGGGACTGAAACTTACTGCTTTCCTTTTCAGGATATGGTTATGATTTCTTACTTTTTATTTTGCTTATTCAAATTTCTTAAGGTCTGATTCCAAGTTAGCAAAGTGAATAGCATCTTTTAATTAATTATTCTCTATAATGATTTAAATCTTTTCCTCATAAGTCATGTTTTCCAGCTCTAACTTATTACATCCTTTTTGGAATTCCAAAAGGAATTCCCTACAACAAGATTTTCCACATGTCCAGCAGAATTTATAACAATTTTACTATGCAGCCCCTTTTTCTTTTCCACAAATTTTGTATAAAACCCTTTTAAAGGTGTGGAAGCATATTTCTAATTCAGATAACTAAGTCCAAGACTTTTGCTACATCTAGGAAGGAGACTTTCAAAGACACAAATGGGATCCAGGCACCTCCATTTCACTGATAGCTATTAGGGACTGGGCACCTGTAGCTTTGAAAATCTCCCCCCAGTCAATCATATTTGACAATTATTCATCAACTTTTCCTACTGTTGTACTGAAAAAAAATGTGAGCTGTCACTTTCAAGACTATTTGGGTACAGAGGAGAAGCCAAATCGATATCGATCAAAGTGACATGTTTGTAATGCAAAATAAACGGAAACATCTCTGTAATTTATGGCTTGTTATGTTTGGCAATAACCAGATGCTTTAATTAAGTTTGAGTTTCTGAGTCTTTTAAACCTACTGCCTGAATTTTGTCACTTAGAAATAAAGAGGCCTTTGGAAAGAGGACCAGATAAGCATGAGTATTGATTTTGCTTACAGATGAGGACGTTAAGTCCCAGCAATTACAGCAAATAACATACTGCTTGCCCCTTTAAACTACAGCTACCTGAAGAAAACTGTTATTTTCAAGAGAAGTGCTGAAAACTTAAAATGGCCCATTTTGGCAGGGGCTGAAGATAAGTAACTGCAAAGGTACAGGGTTTCCATAGAGCATCTGGATACAGCAGGAACTTATCATCATCTTATCATCATCTATGGGTGTCCCAGGACCTGTTAATTAGAAGTTTTGGTAATTAGATTCTGAATTATAAAAATATAAAGTGCAGGTGATACCATGGGGCAGATTCTGAAACAGATGAGGACCTCAGTTCCACTTACACAAAGAAAGGATGAAGGCTTTGGAAACCACAGCGCATTGTTCTATCAGCACTTCCAAATCTTTCTGCAAGGAATACTAAACTAAATGAAGTTCGAGCTTCGTGTGTTTAGTTGGATGAAAATAGAGGCCTCTATATGCTTATGGGTAGAAGTAATGTCACTTAGATGCATAACTTCTGGGTGGCTAATCAGACAGAAACTCCTTCTATACTTAAGGGAGAAAATCAGGCCAGTATAGTGTGGGTTTAATACTCTATATGTATACAAATATATGAAAAAAAGCTTCATAAACTGTCCTTAGGATGCACCCATGTATCTCCACTGACTACAAAGAAAGGTTACAGGCTCATTCGGACTATAAGCTTAATTTCTAAAATTTATTACTTAAAATTTGTTGATGCATACTGTAAACCATATAAAATTTCTTTAACTCTTACAGTGATTTATTGTGATAGCTGGACAAAGAATCCTAAAATCCCAACTGGGTATTTCATAACTTTGTTTTACCTTACTGTCTCTGGCCCATCCCTTAACAAAGTCTCCAGTTGTGGTATTGTTTTAAACACCTTTGTAGGTTTCAGGGAATGAGAAACGTGGAGTATCGTTTTTCTATACTTTGAACAAATCTTAGACTAATGTAATGGTTAATATAAGAGAAAGCTATAAGGGTAAAGGCTTTGTGATCAATTATTTCACAGTTTTTAATTATGTGTCAGTCTCATAAAAAGATCAGACTTTGCATCATTTTAAGGAAGAGGTTGTGTTCAGTTTTGGCTGTTGGAGATGACTAGCTTTATAGGTTTCTTTCTTCTTCAGTCCTCAAATTGAACATTAAAAGAGAAACTACTAAACTGTTTTCAAGCTGATAAAAGTTTACCAAGTGTCATCATCAAAAAGCCAAGCTTAAAGTCCCTCTAATTCTGACTCATCATTCCCTCTACTTAATCGTCAAACATCTTATTTACTATAATAGATTTTACATTGTCTTACTTCCCTGTAAGATGTATAGTTTATAGCATATCTCAGCCTAACTAGCTCTGATATAAATAAGATAAAATGGTGCTAGTTATTGCTGAGTGGAAAGCACAAACATTAAGAGAAACGGTCTAGTAAAGAAGGCAGAGATAATGAATCTATTTGGAAGCTGTTTATTTGCTTTCTATTGCAAACTTTGCCGTTGAGATGTGGTTATACTGTCACCATCCAAAAACTGATGACACAGTGTTTTGAAGAAAATTACCCCCTTTGGTTTTATATGATGGAAAACAAATGATCCTTTCCAGAGTTTCTTCAGATCTAATGCTGATATAAAAGTTTTAACTTTAACTTTTTATGTCCACTTTTGAAATATCAATAATATGCCAAATTTAAACTATTTCATCTCAGTTTTCCTATAGCATCTGTTTCAGAAAATGTAGGGCTGAGCAACTACTTTAAGGCTACCAACCAGCTTGAACATGTTCATCAAAGCTAATAACAAACAAAACTTTCATTTATTTACTCTGGCCTGTCACACAAAACAAACATTCATCATGTTTTTAGGTAATTTCATTATTGCTTTCCAAGTATTGATTCTCACCATTGTAACAAGGATTAAGGAAATATTGGAAAAGCCTCAACATTTTGTGTATTTTAATTCACTTATATAAACAAAGAGCAGGTCCTTACATCTACTCGTCAAATATTAATTTTTGTCGTTTTTGAAAATAAAAAAAAAAGGAAGGAGCAGGTGGATTTTTGAGGAAAACCATGTGAAGCACAACTTCTCAATGATCCATGGAAATTTCTACACAACAGCCGGTGTGTTTGCTTCTATAGATTCGTGTTCCCCTTTCATCACTGAACTCCCCAATGTGGCTGGGAGAAAGTGAACAATTTTCATGTTGCCTGAATCCACTTTGTCTAACTATAAAGTGCTAAAGTTTCAATCTTCAAGAATAATATTCTGTCTTGAGAAAATTACTGTGCACTCTTACATAAGAGAAGTAGAGCAATTTTTAGAACTAGGTTGCACAGTATATTAAGAAAAAAAAAACAAAAAAAACAAACCCACATTGTTTTGATTAATTCTAGATTTTACAGTGAATTCCAGTTTATGCCATTTCTTGCATAATAAAACAGGAATGTCCTTTCTGATTGCTGTGTTGTCCTCTTAGTATATACTCTAGCTACTTAACTGAATCTCTGCAAAATGGCTCTCTTTGTAACAGAGACTTGGAGTCATTTTTAACATCTCTGAGGTTGTTTCCATGATCCAAAAGCTTAGCAGAGTTGGTAGTATAAAATAATTTTACAGGCACTACAACTGTCAAAAGGAAGAGAAAATACTTGTTCATTAACATGCTTTACCTGGTTATTGTGGTTCTTTTGGATGGGAATGATTGTGCTTATTTGCTGATTTTAAAAGGTGAGATGACATAGGGAAAATTAAGAAATATTTTGTACTGGATTTGGCAAAAAGTCCAGTATTTTCTCCAAGATATGTTGTTCCTATGGTACACATGATAGATTTTGTATCATAGGCAAATGAAGCACTTAAAACAAAGAAGCCCCTCGAGAACTAAATCACAGGGGAAAGAGCACGCTGAGCCTCCACTGACCTACCACATATCCACAAGCATTACACATTTTTTCAAAGCAGAGAATAATAAGTATGTTATCAAAAGTTCACAGTACTTTCAGTTTGATTTCTTCTCTTTCCCCTATCTTTAATGGCATCCAGCCATTCAGGAGTAAAAGCTGCTCAGTGGTACCAAATTACTTTTAACTGTCCCATTTCTGTGCATATTACAGATACTTATCACATTATGCATTAAAAAAGATTTTAGCAACCATATATTCAAAGCTGTTAGCTTGTGGTTAGATTGAATCTCTTAAATGTCAGACCTGGTGAGTCTTTTCAATTGTATGAATTATGCCAAGGTTTTAAAAATGCAGTGAAGCAATTGCTGTGCATTGTTTGTAGTAATAATATCAATACAAATATGAACATCTATTCCAAACGTATATATCTACTCTGTATATGTAGCACATATCAAGATACAAAAGAATAAGGTGAATAACTTATATGTGATAGTGTCTACCTCCAGTTTCCAACTGTTTGGAAATCACAGCTCATGCTGGTTTAACCAGCAGCAAAAAAACCTGTAGAAGTATTGTTGCCCTTGGAAATTTTGATTCTGTGTTCTTACACAGAACATTAATGATACAGACATTGATGTATAAAGTGTGTTTCAGTTTAGTTTTGACTTTAAGTATTTAGAATTCTTCACTGGAGGATGATTGGAGATGTTAGTCATAGTTTAGGAAGAGTTCTTCCTTTGTGGTGGAGAAGGCAAGGTGCTGCTCTAAAGGGGAGGCAAATATTTGCAAGAAAAACAAATTATATCTTATTTGTGTCAACTTTTACAGGATAAAAATCTGAACAGTCAAATCCAAATTGAATTTAGCTATTTCTTCTAGAAAAAAAATGTTATTATATTCTACTTCTGGTTTGGAGTTTTATTGTAAGTCAAAGAGAGTCTAACTTCATTAAAAGGAAACTTTTACCCCTATTTCAAAGGCACTAAATGCAGTCTGTATTTTCATGCTAAAATGAAGAATGTTAAGCATGGTTTAGCTAATTCATTTGATTGAGTATGTTGATTACAATGGAGTTTTCCTTAGAGGCTTAGGGTTAGTTATTCAGTGAAACTCAGGATATCCTATCAAACTGAGCAGAAAGAAGACTAGAGCTGCTGAGCTGAACATTTTCCATTGCCTTATCCTACACTTAAATAGCAAATCATGTATTTCTCAGTGGGAAACATTTACAAAAGAGGGAAAAGAGAAACTGGAGTGGAGATCCAGAGTGGGATGAGTACTTTTGGTCTGATGCGTTTGTTTTGGTCTGGCAGCTAGGAGCAGACAGACATGATTGTATATTTGTTCACAGTGCCTAACTGCAGTTGTGCCAGCTCAATCTCTAGCATGCCACAGTTTGATACCTTATTGCAAAGACAGCAAATAGCTTTGGGCACATGAATGTGCTGTAAACTGGAAGAATAAAGAAGCTCTTCAAAGGAAACTATGACATTTTATTTCCCAAATGGCATGAGCTGTTCATATGCATCATTAGATAGATTACGGTAGAAACTTGAGCAAACTACACATGAATAAGCCTGAAATAACCAAAAGGCATAAAGAGATTAAATTTCTAGTCTTCCTGGTTTTGGATGCTATAGGTGTAAATGAAAGAGAGATAAATTATCAGCTAAATTAAATAATTAAATACCTATACATAAGCAAAGAGTAACAGAAAAGCTGTGTAATGTGATGCTAAAGTGAAGGTTGCATTATTTTCATATTGAGAAAAAAATAATAAAAAAATCATTATAAAATAGTATTTTTGAGGGAATAGGAAACATGAGGCATCTGGAATGAGTGTCATATTCAGTGATGTATCACTTTTACATTCTCTCTTGTTTATGAATCGTGGAACAGCTGTCCCATTTAACAGGCAAAAATAGCTCCTAAAGTCATCTTCTTGCATGGTCTAGACAGTTTAACTTTAGAAACCACATCTCTGTGCACATATTATAGCAAAGCTCAAGGGAAAAATTCAAGCTGTGACTCCCTTATTATAAATGGAATCTGATGATCAGATAAAGAGTTTAGATCTCTGAAATTAGACTCCCACTTGATTAAGCAAGTTCAGGTTTGAGGATGATTTTGTTATTCATTATATAGACTGTCTTTTTTTTTTCTACAGGGAGAAAAGAGATTCCTGAAGATGTCTTATCAGAGTATTATGTTGCACTTCAATTCTTTAGTGTTTGGAGAAACAATGACTTAGGGCTCAGGATGGATTAATTTGTCATTTAAGTTAATGTGATTAACTTGTCCAGTCATATCTTCAACTTATATAGCCTTTGACTGTCTACAGTGTCCTAGAAGGAATTCCCCAAATTATCTACCCTTTGCATGAAAGGTCCACTTCCTTTCACTTCCTTTTGATCTGCTATCTGCTAGCTTCATTTAATGAGTCACAATAATAAACTGCATAGAGTTCTTCCACACTTCTGCAAATGCTCTAAGCCAAGACAAAGATGTTGCAATGTTGAAGTTTTGTGGGTTTTTTCGGGTTTGTTTGTTTGTTTTGTCAATCAGTTAAATGACATCATGCCCACTATATAAAGGGAGGGCTGTCTTTGGGGTGGGGGCAGCTGTTTTGAACTTGTTTCAGATTCAGTAGCAAACAGGGAAAGCAGTGCCTTGGGTAGAGTTTCACGGTTTATATCACTGGCTATATATATAATTTAATTATTATTATCATTACTACTGTTGTTTTGTTTCCTCTTTGTGTTGTTCTATTAAACTGTCTTTACCTCAGCCCCTGGGGTCTCACATTTTTCTTCCTCCTGATTCTCCTTGCCATCCCACAGGAGGGGGGCGAGGGTGTGAAACAGTGGGTGAGCGGCTGCCTGGTGTTCAGCTGCCAACAGAGGTTACCCATGACACTAAGTCAAAACTACTGGTTCAATCATTAAATCCAAAAGAAGAAGAAAAAAGATATTAAAAATCAATGGGATTGAAATGTAACTAAAGATTGGTTTATACTGCAGAATTTTAATACTCTGGCCATTCATCTTTTAGATTCTTCCCCGCTCTGTAACAATAACACAAGATTTTAAATAAATATTGGTTTACCACTAATCTTTCAACCTTTGCACTTTTTTGTTGTTGTTATTACTTAGGATTTTTTGATCTTAATGTATCATTTGAAAAATCTGTAACAGTTTAATCATTTAGAAAACTTTATTCTTCTACTTTTTTATAACTTTCAAATAAAAATTAGTTTGAGACTATTTTGAGAGCTAATTTAACTGTTAACACTGGAAAGTGGCATGACTTTCAGCCATGGTCACAAAGAATTTAAAAGTCTAATGAATACACTCAAACTACTAGTGGAGGATTACTCCTATATCCAACATGCCTTCTCTATCCAGACACATAGTCAACACTTATTCCAAAGAATCCCACATAGAAGAATGTTTTGATTGTGCTCCTAGCAATTGCTATCTTATCCTAAAAAAATAATTTAAGAATGAATCTTGACAGGGGGAATTCTCAAAAGGAAGAGAACACGCTCCCTGCCAAAACAGTCATGCTTACTATGGTATTGCTGTATTTTGATCAATCCTGATTTCTTCAGGAAGGGAGAAAGAAGAACTAGGGTAGAATAACCAATGATTGAATAAGTTTCCTTCTGCCTAGCATGATTCTAAAACAAAATGAATGAACCAGTCTTTAGAATCAGTCTGGGTTGTCCCACAATGAGGTGCTCCATCAAGTAGGCTGAGGAACTACTTCTCACCCATGTCAGTAAATGCTTTAGAAACAACACTTGTCTTTCTCATCTCTTTGGGAGAGTTTTGACAGCTGTGGCTCCCAAGTGGAGTGAGGAATAATTCGGATTCTTGGTGAACACAGAGTTTAAACAATTCCACGCTGGTTTTAATCTCATTCCAGGGTACCATGTACAGACAGCTAAAGTTCTTACCATACAGTCAGACATTCCAAATGGCAATGGAGTAGCCAGATTCAGTAGTTATGGTAGTTATTTGAAGTAGCCATGATTATTTCTTATTTCCAAAAAACATTACTAAGTGTCCAATACCATAGTGTATACATGTCAGTATACAAGTTGCTCCATGCACATAGGAAACATGAAGTATACCCAAAGCTAGAGTAAGAATCATTTATAAGTAACCAGGCTTAATTCAAATCTTTAGATGCTGATCGTCTCTTGCTTAGAAATGTATATTTATAGTTGGACTTCATAGGTAACCTTGATTTTATCAAAATTCAGAACTCTGAATAGTTCTACATATTGTAGCAATTCATTTCTATCTTTAAAAGTCCTTACTTTTCCTTAATATCCATTTGTAAAAATACCTAACATAGTTGGGTCCTGCTACCACAAAATTCCCAGGCCAAACTCTTAATCAGAGTAGGTTCAGATAAATAAAAGTTTTGAAAGAAGAATTCCTTAAGTGTCACTAAAGAACTACCTTACATCAACTACAACTAGACTGGTCAAAGGAATAACTTGTTTTAAGTTGCCTATGAAACATTTTGCAGCTATCCGAATCATTTGGTCTCATAAGAGAAATACCAGGTCCCTCCATGAATACATGACAGAGTTTGCTGAGCCTTCACTACCCAGCAAGAAAATACATAAAAGGAATCTTTGCTCTTTCCTCTTGAATGGCTGTCTGCTCATGTCTCTAGTATGTTTTGATATTTTCCTTCTGCAAGTCAGTTACTAAATCCTCTGAAAGGCTTGCATTGTTCTTTCTGAGTGGAATGTGCTGAAGGAAGCAATGTGAGCAGTGCACACTCAACCCCCTCAGTTTCCTGCTGCCCCCAGCTGTCCTGCACATTGTCAGGATATGTAAATAATACAAAATCAGGGATTACAAATTTATCTCTTCCCCTTTGCCTGATGGATACAGTTTGGAAATGGTACCTTTTGCATTGTTGAACAATCTGTCACTTCTGTCCTCCTCTTGAGCCTCAAGTTGCACAGGTGAAGGGACAAGTAAGAATAATATCATAGCTCATACCAAGATGCTGCATATTTTCTGAATGCACTGTTAGGTTATATTTATGCATGATGAAAGAAAAGGTCCTCACTTCCCTTACATGCAGCAAAAAGAAACGACGGACTGTTCCTGATTCGTGATAGTTTTTATATTACCTAGTTTAGCAAGTCCTCTGTGGCTTTTTTGAAAACAAGAATATAGATTTCTAGGACACCAGATGTATATTTGAAAATGTCAGCATAGATAATATGGATTTATAATGATAATAATCAAGATCTGAATCTAACTTGTACTTACAAAACAGAGTTTATACTACAGTCTCAGGCTCCCTGAGACCTTCTGAAGCAGCTGTTAAAACAATAAATAAATAAACCTGTCTGAAATCAGATGAGTTGACTGGCCGGTGCTTTTTATGAAATCCTGATTCTCATTTAGCTAAAATAAAGATTTTGGCATAGGAAAGGCTAAAATGAATGCAAGTTACCTGCACTGTGGGGTTTACCTCTCCCTTCTCAATCCATCAAAAATCTATGCTAGCACTCTGTGCTATGAGTTGGTTGTCCCTTCTAAAATGTTACCCTGTGTTTTATAAAAGCTATCAAAGAGCCAAGCAAAATGTTTGTAACAAGGAGAAATGTTTATTGTAGGCTGTAGTAAAACTGGACTCCCATTTAAATGACAGAATACAGCCAAACAGAAGTCTTTTGATAGTAAAGCACATGAATTTTTTTTAATGGAAATGTATTGAAGCAATGTCAAAAAAAGTAATTATAAATATATTTCATTCACTAATTATATAAATACACAGAATTGATTTGGGTTGTGTTACTTTGCCAGCCTGCAAAACCATCATATGGTCAACTTGTCTCTTTTTTTATTATTTTCAAAGAGCTGTATACACCAAGGAGACAGTAACACAGAATATCCATAATATTGAGAACATATGTTGTCTGCTTTGGGATGTTTAGCCCAGATTTACACAACAGAGTTTATACCAGAGTCTCAGGCTCCCTGAAACCTTCTGAAGCAGCTGTTAAAACAACGAATAAATAAACCTGCTTGAAATCAGACGAGTTGACTGGAGAGTGCTTTATGCTTTTGGCTTAACGAGGTAGATATGTACGATTTCAGAAAAGAAACAGAGGAAAGCCACTGATCTAGACCATGCAGGCCCTCAGCTTGAAGTTTTCCTCCTGCACCAGGAGGGAAATCTAAACAATTTTTGCTAATTTTGCAGGGGGGTTGTATTTGGGTTTTGGGGGGTCTTTTTTAGGAAGGATAGCAAGTGCCTCTCCACCCTGTTGCAAAAACATCTTGTTTTCACAAGATTTAATAAGCACTCATTACTGGAGTAACAGGAGGTTCTCAAGAACTGACTGTACTAGAGGCTGAAGTCAGCCTAACTGGGAATAAATGGGAAAGGCACCATATAGTGACTGGTCCATTTGCTCTGTGCATCTTTGGCATCAACTTCCTCAAGAAAGGGTATTATAAGGACCCAAAAGGGTATCGATGGGTCTTTGGTAGAGCAGCTGTAGAGACTGAGGGCAAGAAACAGCTGATTGCCCTGCCTAAACTTTCAGAGGAGTCTGCTGCTGTGGGTAAAATGAGAGTTGAGGATCAAAAGGTGCCAGTTGCTACTGACAACTGATGGTGCATCGACAACAGTATCGCACCAATCGAGATTCTGTAGCTCCTATCCAGAAGCTGATCTGTCAGTTAGAGAGTCAAGGGGTGGTTAGCAAAACGCGTTCACCCTTTAACAGTCCTATATGGCCAGTGCAGAAATCTAATGGG
>JANHFX010021712.1:2675-20815 GCA_027560015.1 Chloroceryle amazona | reverse complement strand
AATAGTTCTTCTCTGGGCTGCTACACCCTTTTTTTTAAGGAAGGTTGGATTTAATTCTAACCTAAATGCAGTCTTTGCTAACAAAAATAAGGATGCTTATTTGGAGAGGATGCCTGGGTGGGTTGCCTTTTTTTTTTGTTTTTAAGAAAATTAATTCTGGGTCAACCTTAAAGAGTAAGGCAACTCCTGACTTTGCTTGCTTGAGGCATATTCCAAAGGATTTTAAGGATTTGCTTCAGTATTTCTGGAAACTTAAAAATAGCATCTCTTTCCCTACTAGCTTTGTCCTTTCCCACTCAACAAGCACTGATTCTTGACCCTGTATTCCCAGCAGAGCTTGAAGTTAATGCGAGTCTTTATTCTGTCTGTTGGCATCTATAACAGCCTCTTCCATACCACTGCCAGCCAAACAAGAGGATCTCCCAAGCACATGTAGCAGTCAATGCTGAGAAGGCCAGATCCTGATTTCTCTTAAACCACCTCACATCCAGAGTCATAAGCACTGCTTGTCCCCCACCCCAAACTTAAATCAAGGAGTTTTTGGCTAGTCCTCTCCAGCACTGCTGGCCACTCTCTATCACATTGACTTGAGTTTTGAAGCCAGGCAACAGTTTCATCATCAAATTCACATCACACACCAGAACCTACTGCCTTTTTCTTTCCAGAAATCTCAGCAGTCATGAGAGCTCACCCTGGTAAATGGCTTTCACACAGAACATCCTCCTGCAACTCTGAATCTGGGAGCAAAAGGGCAGCTGCAAGTGTCCAGAGAGGAAGGTGAGTTAACAATTTTTTTTTTTTTGTCAGACATTATTCCCTTTATTGCTTTGACCTGGGTTTCACCCACAACCAGGTAAGAAAACCCAATCTAACGTTGACTCCTTTGCTTCAGAAAATCATGACTAAAAGGACTTCTTGGTCTTTTGACAGTTATCACAGTGAGGAAGAAAGAGTAATTGTAGACTAGGTTTTCAGAAATGTGGAAACATTAGGACAATTTTAGTACGCTAATCTTTCTTTCATTAGGTCATCAGATGCAGAAGCCTACAGAGAAGATGCTGACAGATGTGCAAAAGGAGATCGCTTGTATCCTGTCCATTAGTGCCAGTGTAAAAGCAGACAATGCTGGCGACAGCAGCACAAATTCATCATCGTTCTTTGACGTCTAAATATAAAGTAACTTATCCCTAAGAAATGCAGACTGACAGTAGCTAAAAACAAACTACTCTTCCTCTGAGTACCAGTTCCCTAGGATGCCAGACATCTGCCTAAACTAACTTCCATCAATTTGGCCCATTGTTTTTAAGCTGCTAATTCAAACTCGGTCCTAGTTCAATGATTGGAGACTCAATGGCTTTTTTATTTTTTTCCTCATGATCTTTTAAAGACACTGATTCAAGATGTAGATGTTTTGTATCTGATTCAGCTACTTCTGGAGTTCGGCTCAGGTTGATCAAACCACCCCCAAAAGTACGTGCATTCCCCCAGCAGCCCTCAGAACAACCAGCACAATTCAATTCATTAGGATGAATTCAGGCTAAACTTGCGGACAAGTCATTCAACTGGGCTATCACAGAAGAACAACTAAACACCAGTGTGTTTATCATTCCTAAGCATCTAAAAGCCATAGAACTTCATTGTTTTTTGAGAACTAAACATCATGTCATTGCCACAACTTAATTGAAAATCTTTCTTACTAGTACCCAAAGACACTTTTCATTTCTGTATCTCTGTATTCTTACAAAACCCTAAGCAACTCTGAACAACTTTTAAGCAGTTTCCACCTCACGTTTATGTTGAAATTCAGTGTAACATTTCAAGAATTATTTTTTTTTTTAGCTAGAAGTATACATACTTGTCTCTACCATTTCCAACAAAGGAAAGAATGCACAAGCTAAAAATGAAGGTTACTACCAACTGCATCAAGTCTGTCAGGCATTTAAATTAAATTGATGTAGGATACATGGATTAAATGTAACGAAAAGCATCTTCTAGCATTAGACTCATTCAGTTAGTTCATAATTATCAACAAGGAACGTCTCAGCACAAGTTCTGTAAACCCAAAACACTCTAAAGATACGCAAAAGGTGCCAATATCACCTCATTTTCTTATACCAAGCAATCCTCACCCCTAGGTTCATTGATTCCTTTGTCATACTTTTCCCCTTCCGTTTTGAATTCTTTCCTTAAGAAACAAACCCAGGCCTTGAAACCATTCAGGTGAAGCGGTTATTTGCAAAAAGACATCTTAGGCTTTTGTATTTTCCTCCTTCATGAGCAGGCAATGTTCTCCTGCATCAGCAAAAAACTATGTCTGTGGTTTTTTTTGGAATTAAACAACATAAGGCAATTAAATACTGAGAAGCAGTCATGTGAATGATGAACATGAACCTTCCCATTGGTACGGTGGAAGAGGAGGAGCTGATCTGGATCCAATTTATAACCCTGTGTCCTAGGCTAGGCCTGAGGATGTCCATTCTTATAGCTAGGAAGCCAGCAATTGTTGCCTGCATAGGTAGCATCTTGCCCATATTCTTCTAGGTGGAAGGAAGATGCTAAGCAGGTGCTTGCTAAAATGAAGGCCATGAAAAAATCATTTGGCTCTTCACCGTAACATTAAACCTAATTAATAGGTTTTTAGCCCCCAAATCCCAAATTGCACATCAATCTGATTTTGAAAGTTTACGTTTAACATGTCGGGGGGGTTCCCAAGTATCACTATCATCCGTTTCTTCCTCATCTTCCTGATCTTCCAGCATTTCATCTTCCTCCTCATTCTCATCAAACAGCTCTATTCCAAGTTCTAATCTTCTCTGTCTTTCTGCAAACCACTCTCTGACCTGCTCATATCCCATGTGAGATTTGGCTACCAGTTCATCAAGGTCTTGCTCGTTAAGGAATTTGTGCTTCATATAGTAGTCCTTCAGGATTGCTGTTCCAGTTTTGAACTTTATGACAGACATGCCTCTGTCCCAGCAATTTAACCTCTTGCTTCCCCGAGGCCTCCCACGAGGCCTCCCTCTCCCCCTCCCTTTTGGTCTTCCTCTCCCTCTCTTTCTTGCAAAGCCTTGGCCGTTCAGGCTGTTTGCACCGGCACTCTGATAATAATAATACCACTTCAATCCGCCATTTTTCCAGGCATAGCGAGTATCTCCAAACCAACTCACGATTTCTGATCTTGGGAGCCCAGTTTCTTCTGCCAGCTTGTTGTATTCTTGTGGAGATGGCCACTGAGTACGGACAAAGGAACTTTTAAGCATGTGCAACTGCTCTGGTGATTTTTTGCCTATTTTGCTTGAAGTGGAGCACCCTGATTTTGCTCCTGCTGCTCCATCTCCCACAGATGTTTCTCCAGACTCTTCTTTTGAGCTACCAGCATTGCTCTCATTCAAGTCAGTTCCTTCTTCCTTTAAGACACTTGATTTCCTTCTTTCTGTAAACCAGGCATCAATCTCTCTCCTGGTCAGTTTGGTCTGGGCTCTTAATCTATTCATCTCCTCATCAGTAAGGACAGGGTTATTAAGAAAACTTGTTTGAAGGACTTGCAGCTGTTCAGCAGTCTTCTCTTTGAATTTCTGTGGGGTGAAATCAGGAAAACCACTCCACGATGACTTGCTCTGTGGAGTAACTCCCGTTGGGGACTCATTCATTTCATCACTCGAGTCAATAACAATGGTGGCACATGAATCGCTGTTGAGATGAATCCCATGGTTATTCTTTGAGTTTCTCTGATTGTAGCGGGTATCACTGAACCACTTTTTGATCTCTCCTTTAGTCAGGCCTGTTATTTTCATAAGCCTAACAATTTCTGAATCTTGAGGAAACTGATTTTTAAGGTAGCTGACTTTCAGTTCTGCCAACTGTTCTTTAGTTTTTTTTGCTCGGATGCCAAAGGAGTCGGGATTCATCAACGCAGATTCATTTTTGATAGGCTGAGGGGCTGGAACGGCAGCTACTTGTTTGGTTTCTGCAACAGGCTGAGCAGTGTGAATCTGATTCTTCTGTAACTGTGTTTGGTTTGGGACTCCTGCTACAGTCAAAGCTATTGGGGCTGTTACCGGTAACGTATTTGCACCTGCAACTTGAGTGAGAACAAGTCCTGGCTGACCAACTATTTGGCATGTCTGTAAAATTGAAGGTAAACCATTGCTAGCAGCAGAAATGTGGGCTGGAATAACAGTAATTGTCTGTGGCACAGTATGCACTGTGCCATTAAATTGTTTCCTCCTTGCTTCCTCCACTTCCTCCGGTGTCCAGCTCACACCATGTTTCAGACGCTGTGCAGAAAACCATATTTTAATCTGCTCCTCTGTGTACTTGGCTTGAGTGGAAAGAACAGTGATTTCCGACATGGTTGGATATGGGAATTTGTTGTAGGTGTTAAGCAAAAGAGGATTGTTGTCCAAAGCAGTATTATAGGCTGGAATGCTATTTACAGGTATTAGGACTTTTGGAATCAGGTTTGAATTCTGTGGAGCTGTAACAGCTGTTATGACCTGTGCCACCCCAGGCTGAAGCACTGGTGCTGGAGTCACCACCGTACTAGCCACATCTGCTGTACTGCAAACAACCGAATGGCTCGCCTTTGACTCGGAAACTGCTGCTGGTGGGTTTTCTACTACTTCTTCAGAGTTTGGCTCATTTTCCGTTCCCTTTTCTTCAACAGGAATGTCATCAGCTAAGCTGTGGAAAAGAGCGATACGTTTAGTCTCGGGTTTGTTTTTCATCATTTTCATAATAGGAGTTTTGCTAATTGAGATCCCTGATGAGGGGGCCTCAGAAGAGTCGGCCTGTTCAGCGTTTTCTTCTCTAACAAAACTCCCATCAAAAGTGAGATCGTTTACTGTTTGTTCAAAGATTGTCTGATTATTACGCTTCACCATGGTCAATTTAAAATTCTCCTCTCCAGGGTGGTACTTCAAATTATGTTCTGAGAGCGCATCGTATCTTTTGGTAAGAAAATTACATTCTACACAAACGTAGGATGAATTTAATACTACGTTGGGATGTTCTGAATCCACGTGAAAAGTAAACATATTGAGATCTGGAGTTTGAAAAGTACAGTATTTACACTCATAACCACCTTCTACTTTATTTGTGTTTTTCTGATTGTCTGAGTCCACATACTCATGAACATCCTCATCACTTGTTACGCTCTCTGCTGTAGGGTTATCTGCTGGCGTGAGTACAGGTGGTCCTTCCTCCAAGTCTAATACCATCTCTAGATCCGGATCCTGCTCATTGGCTAAGACCATGCATGGTGTGGTTGATTTTCGTTTACTTGCCATGCCTGTTACGTGAAAATGATATTGACTGGTCAGATACAGACTTAGCTTCAAGCTCTTCTTGATTAATAATAATGGCTTTCGGTACTTCAAGTCAGTTCTTGTAAAGTCTCAACATTTATCCCATTAGCAGCTTTTCTTTTGTAGTGCAATCAGATTAAAAATAGATAGTTGAGGATGAAATGTTGAGACACACTCTTTTAAAGTCCACATCCACCACCTGTAGCAAAGAAGAGACAGTGGAATTAGTTCAACTTAGAGAGTAACTTCTATTCTGCTACACATTTTGGCTTAAGGTAATTCAGTCCTTTGGGGTTCAATCTGCAACTGCTCATCACCTGAAACCAGCAGACCCATTCCAAAAGAGTGATTCGAAGCTAAGTTAAGAAATTCACCTATTACAAGCTGAAATTTGTTTTAGTTCGTGTCAATGAACTGAAAGGCATAAAACACTGTATGGTGTAAGAGCGATAACTTTGTTTCCCTTTCTTCAGAAGCCTTTTTCTTGGCACTGTGCTGAGGTCGGTTGTCCCACATAATTTTTGCAGTCTTGCCTCTGAGTAATTTGCCTAAGCTATGGCAACTTCTCTCCACTGCCCTGCAAGCTTAAGTCCTTCTTATCCCAAACTTGACCCCAGTATGACATCTCCACTACTGACTCTGTCACATCTTTTATGTCAGAGGTTGTGAAAGGTCCCAGACAAGGCAGGCCCAGAGTGTTTTTCTATTGTATTGTGTATGTGAACACAGGCATGTGCAGGGCCTTTCACTCAAGTCCGAAAACAGGCAAAACAATGACTTTTTAAAGCACTTTGACAAACAAAAGATGACTATCCTTTCTTTCTAGCTCCCCAAATGTCATTCTCCAATTGAAGACCAGTAAGAGTTGATTGCTAGCACATGGCAATTAACTAAAATCTGTTTTCATGCTTCTATGCATTAACAGGGACATGACTGATGGTGTGAACTGTACCAGAGAGAAAAGGCATTAAAGACTGATATAGCAAGCAGAAGCCAAACAAAATTATGTATTTTCATTTTAGAATTTCTTGTCCATTTCTAAGAAAAACTGAAGTACCACCAAAGTTGAAGCCTACAAAAATTCAGAGAATAAATATAACCTTAAATAGCACAGACTAGAGAGAATTTTTTCTCAGAGGGACCAAAACTAGTCTGTTGGAAATTATGTATAAACTTCTGCAGAGAGTTATAAACTCTGTAATAGTTTTCTTCATGAAACAAAATTAGATACTCATTTCTCATACCAGAAATCCCATAGGTACATGATTTTTTAGACAGTGGAATATTATCTACTTCCCAAAGCGGGGGCATGCTTGAGTTCAAGAGGAAAACTCAGTAGCTCTTTCAGAAGGTTTAGAAAGGGACGATCAGGTAACAGGTTAAAAGCATAAGGTTAGCTCTGTTCATAACAAAATCTTAAAGGAAAGCAGTATAAACGGATGAAAGGCAGTTACAAGAAACAGGAAGAGGAAAAGCAATACTATTTTTCACTGTATGGTAAGATGATTCTTTTTGATTACGGGAGGGCAGAGACTGTAGATAGGTAGGAAGATAAATAATCAACAGGTTCACATTTTTTCTTCAGGCAAAAGACAAAAGCATGCATCCACAGCTGCTGCCCAGTGCTACTCCATAAACTCTGTTTCTGAAACTATGCGCCTCACTTCACTTCCTCACAAATATCCTCCCCAAATATTTCTAACAGTCACCCTCTGCACTACTGTGCTTACACCCCAAGTGCACAGTGTGACATGATAGGCTTTTTATGCCAGGGATATGGTTACACGGCATTAAGGACACTGACAATACTCAATAAATTGTGGGTAATCATCATTCCAGGATGACAATTATTTAATAGTACTGAAGTTGAAAGATACCCTTCATCCACAAGTTAATGCTGGCAGTCTATAAAACTGCAGAGAAGTATAAAAGATATTTATTTTAATATATATGCAAAGTACCTATTGAAGGACATCTCTTTTATCTTTGCAGTGAGAGAACCGTGAAGCAAGGCTAAAAGGATCCATTTGTCTCAGTGTGCTGAGGACAAGGTAGAGCACTATTAACCGTACCGCTTCTCTGTGGGACAAGAGGGCTCTTGACAAAAGACGGACAACTGCCAAGACTCAAAATTGAGCAATGCACTTGGGGAAGAGCTGGGTGGTATTACCTAATCTTTCTGCGATCTTGAGTAAAATTTAAAAAATGCCAGAAATGCCCATTTTCAAAAGCTACTTAACGGCCACTTTTGCTGTCTGAAGTTGCAGTCTGAAAAGTGCAGCACTCTGCAGCGCCTCATACCTAGCACAGCACACAGGATCTAGATGCAGGGCAGCCAAGTGAGTCTTGCTGAGGGTCCTGTTCTGGGATGGCACAGAGCACATGTGAAAGCAACATCTGACCTAAAATGCAGTGCTGAAGCGTGCTTGAGGTAAGGCTGAAGATAAATAAAATGGCTACCCCATCCAACCTGTAAGAGTTTTTCTCCAATCCCTCAGTTACCCAATGGCGTTGGTAGTGCCTACAAGCCCACAGGTCCACGTGCAATTGCATCACTTGCAGCCTTTTAGCTAAATCTTGGTGTTGCATCTCTGCTGCGTTCAGTATCACTCATGGTGCACTGGCAGATTATCCCATCCCTTCACTGTTTACCAACAAAGCAACATGTCTCTTTGATGCAAGCAGGTCTCAGAAAAATAAAACCTGCATCTATGCTCTTCTGGCTATGCTATATAAGGTTTTTTTTAATTATTATTATTTTTTAAAAGGATGTTGCAATTGAAAAAACCCTGTTTAATTCAAGGCTAGAAAGAGCTACTACAGTATTCACTAAAATCTCAACAAAGTGAGATGCTTACAACCCTTCCTTGCCTTCATGAAAACCTCCATTCCCTTCTCCTTGGTGCTAATGGGATTATTTCATCTGTAGCACCCTGATTGACATGTTCTTGTAGTTTACCAGGGGATTACGAAAATTCACACTCAAGTAGTTTATCAAATCAATTATGCATCACCCTTGTATCTCAGTTTCTCTAAAACACATCTCCTGTGTTGCTCACAAGAATGCCATGGGGGATCTTCCCATGTTTTTATCTTGTCTCCAGCAAGGTTTGCAACATCCCATTCCAGCAGGTCAATTACTTCAGTAAAAAATTAAATCAGACTTGGTTTACATGGTCTGGTTTTGACAAATTAATTTTCTTCAAGGACCCTGTTGTAATTCTTTTAGGTTCTTACAGACTGTTTTTAGTAAATTCTTCCTGTATCATCCTGGGAATGAATCCCATGAACCAATCTGTGATTCCCTATGTGTTTTCCTCCTCTGCTCAAGCCTATCCCTCATTTAAGACTAGGTACTCTGCCTGCCTTTCTCACATCCTCCGAGACCTCCCCCATTCTCCATGAATTCCTGAAGATCATCACTAGTGATTCAGAGATTGTTTTGGCTTGTCCCTTGCATACTTTAGGGTCAAATACATGACTTAATATTGTGTAAGATTTTCTGGGTTTAACTGGACAGAACTTTTATCCCTCACTGTTAATACTGACATTATATTGTGTGGTTTTGTTCATAATGAAACATTCCACACGTCCGCTTTACATCAGAAGCAGCATTTTTCTATGAAACAATCTGGAGAAAAACTTCCAATTAGGTTCAATCTCTCAAAACATTCACCACTGCAATCCTCTTCTGTAATTTTACGTCAGATTTGCATACAACTGACATTCCTAGTAAAACCAGCCCACAACACCAGCATTTTTCCAGGAACATAACAAATTTTAAGTGCAGGTACACTTTTTTGAAGGTCTGGGATCCTATATTCTATCTTTTGAGCAGAGAATTGCTCAGGACACCGCTCTTCAAAAGCGGACCATAACCAGTTAATAACCACAATTCATTAATACAACATGGCAGATTTATTTTCCAGAGTGGAATTCAACATTTCAATTTGTCCCTACTGCAGGTTTGGATTAAGAATTATATAAATATTTTCTAAAGGCAGGCAGAAGCCTTCTACCCCTTTGATTATAGTTTGAGAAGACAAAGACTTGACAACAGAAGTCACACATAAAAGAATCTGTTTCTAGCACAAACTTTTTACCCACCTTTTCCTTCCCTCCCCCAAAGAGGAGTAGCTGAGGCAGCAAGAAAATGGATGAGATTAGAGTTTTCAGGTTGCATGCTTTATGCAAAGGCATTTCTCCCTGCTTGCTGTAGGACACTTTCACCCAGCGTGCAGGAAAAGCATGCCAACAAAAAATGCAAACCAAAATAGTAAGATTTCAAGAATATGCACAGACAGGGTGGCTCAGGAGAAGCACCACCGGTAGAAACGGCTGCAAACTTTTAAAACCACCTAGATTACAATTTTCTACCACCTCTCTCAACAAAGAAAATGCTGTTCAGTCTTCTCCTTATAGCATCTGCCTATTTCTATTACCAATTTATTCAGAGTAGATGGATCTATGTCAAAAACTATTCCACACAGAGCTCAGCATAGGCTAATTTGCTCTGATCCGGGCTGCCTCTCAGCAAGAAGGGTGAAGGACTCTGTTTTGCAGTGCAATTTTCATCAGTTGTTCGTTATTTGTGAGGTTCAGAGGGCCTTACTGCTTATGACTCCAAACTAAAGCCACATCTCTGTCTAAACCCTCCAATCTTCACATTTGATTCCCCTTTTAAAATTAGGTCTGGTTCCAATTCAACACAGGAGCAAAACTTGTCAAACCAATTTCAGGTAGACTTCACATGTGCGACAAAGAGAAGGGTACACTTAGGGTCCAGGCTGCATTACAGCTTGTAAGGAGGGAGGCACATACCAAAAGCTACTGTCCTGCCTGCCCACACACAGCTTCAGGGTATGGCAAAGCCAGACCCGCGCTAGAGCACTGGGAAGCCAACACAAAGCCCAGCAGAGGCTGAAAGGAGCCTGACACAGGACGTGTGACCAGACTTGCTTCATTACCTCCTATCCCCACTGGTTTTAATGGGTAACAAGCAGGTTCCATCAAAGTTCAGACTTCAGATTTTCAGGCCATGAGTGACTACTTAGATGATCTAGATTATCTTTCTCTGTTACCAAATATCCTCCGGGTACCTCTACTATGAGCACAGTAACTGGTGCCATTGCTTTTGACACACAAAGCCACAGCCAGTTTTTATGTCTGACCATATAGAAGCTACTGTTCAAACATGACATTTAACAATCCCAGGTGCACTGACAAAGAAGTACCTTTAACATATGTCACGTGCCTCTGCTCTTCAGCCACACAAGCATCTATTTTCTATGCGATCAGGTCATGTTGGCACCTAAACCCCACACAGGCAGGGGTTTTTTTGACCTCTCAAGTGTTCAATTCAAACTGTGAGCATTCAGTACTTTCAACATGAGAGATCTCTGCATGAATGTTCTTGAAAGCAACTATCAGACTTATGTAAGTGCTTATCACACCCAATAAAATGGCAGCAGAGGTAGGGATACTTTTATTCATAGTTACAGCCGTTTTGTTTTGCTTGCTGTTTGCTTGCTGTGCTGTTACATAGCAAAAGGAAAGGAGGAAGAAATAAGTTACCGACATGAGAAAATTTTAAAATGTGTTTTGGGTTGAATAAACATTTAATTCAACCCCCCAAATATTTCACATTGGCTTTTAAAAGAAATGAACAGTAAAAAAGTTACTCATTTCGAAAACTGCCTATCAAAAAAGTTTCTGCTTAACACATCAAAATAAAAGATTTTATTCTCCTGGGATTTCCTTCTTTAAAATGAAACAATCTGTCACAGACATGATTTCACAAAATGTTCCTTTCATCCTGAATCTTCATTTTTTTTCCCCAGATGAAAAATCTGGAGACCTTTCTTTTCCCAAGCCCTAGTCTAGTGCTGGAATACAGGACCTTCTTTTCACCTCCCAGAATTTGTGTCCCCAGACACCTTTCAGTTTCTTCAGAGACCAAAGCAGCAGTCCTACAGATGGTCTCCTTTGCTAGATAGCCCGACTCATTCTCTAATCATCCCTTGTGCTACACAGGAACCCCCGCGCTTCTAAAGGTGACACAGCTTAGCACAGATTGTCTCCTTCTCCTCTCCCCCTCCTCCACTGATTGCAACTAACCATACGTGCCCTTGTCAACTGGAAACCAGATTTCACATCGGCTCCTATCTGCTTTCCTTAATATTTGCCTTCCACCAGAGCAAAACGGTATCTTCTCAACAGCATGAGCAGTACTGGGAGTGCTCTACCCTTAAACAAGCTGGACTAGGGCTCGGGGCCTAGGAGCTCCCATTGCTTTCAGACCTCCTGCTAGGCCAGCGGCATTTGGGGGAGCATGAGAAGCACATTGCTGTGTGCCAATGCAAAACCCTAGGCAGACTGAGGAGGAGAACCCATTTAATACAGCCTGCAAGCATGCATGACAGGCACAACGGCATAATCAAGAGCAGGTAACGAAACATCCTGAAAATTCTACCTTGGATACAAAAAGGTAGTGATACATCATGACTCATAATTCTGCCACTTACATATATTTCTTTTAAACAGTGGAGTGCATTTCTCAGACCTCGGGGCTACATCCTTGCCAAATTTCAAGTTCCTATGTCAAATCCCCAAGGCACAGAGCTGGTTAGAAAAAGAAAGAATGTGGCTTTTACATGGAGATTGTCTCTTCCTCTCCTTGCTTCCCTCTTCACTCTGTTAACTTTGCTCTTGAACCAGCTTAATGTTTCCCCAAAACTCAATGAACAGAGAACAAAAGCAGCCTCCAAATAGAAACAATGTGTGAGAAATTCTGTAAGAAACCGAAAACAAGGTCTTAACAATGGACTCACCAGGTGACACTAATATGCACTGCTACATGCTCCACATGTACACACAGACTCGCATACACAACAGAGACCCACAATTTAAGTAACTTGTAAAGGATGCCAAAATACTTGAAATAAATTTATAAACCTTAGTGTTTCTATGAGCCGGTGTTTATGAATGACGAAAAAGCAAGGACTGAGAGCATCACTTGAAAAGAAACACGCCCCCCACCCCCAAATTACAAATCCCAGTTCTACTGCACAGACCTAGGTTGGTGCACGCCATGGTGAGGACTTTCCGGCATGTACATTGTCAAGGCTGCAACTACTCTTCAGAGCCCCCTCCACCACTCAGGCCACTACAAGCTTTTGCTCTTGTGCGTTTCTTCAGAACCTCCTCTGCATAACCCAGACCCACCTGCTTCCTACCCCATGCCCTCCTTAAAGCCTCCTCCAGCCTCTTAGGTCTGCTACCACTTTGTAAGAAGGTCAAGGAGCGCAGAGTGCATAAAAAGTCCTTTATCTTCTTTGCTACATTATTTGCTTTTCCACTTAGGAAGTAAAAAATGTGACTTCAGAGATGATATTTTAGAAGTGTTTTGTTGTTTTTTTAATGTGGCTTCATAATGTTTCCAATGTAAACTGAAAGATGTAAGTTAAGGTCAGACAAAATTAATCTTAACAGACATGCACATTTTACCACAGAAACAGTAAAATTCATCTAGTAAGTATAACAAAAAGCATCATATTTTGTCTTATTCATTTGTGGATTTTGAAAAAATAGCTTGAATAAATGTATTCTTTGATATTCTACATATTTACAGTAGTTTAATAATACAGACATGTTATGCTGTTTAGGGGAATTTTAAATTAAATTTTAATTCCCAATCAAATACCATTTGATAGAAAGTGGAAATAAAAGGAACCAACCTTTATCTGAAAAATAAGATGCGCATTATTCACTAATTTCTAGGAAAATGACAAATTAAAAATTAATACTCTGAGTGTATATTGAGATAAAGGACTGATAAATACTCGATGATGTAATTTATCCCTTTACAAAACAAAATTTTTCCAACTACTGCAATATCAAACAATGAGAATCATTCGCCATTTGTGAAAAAGTTATCAAAAGCACAAATGCAAATCAAGATTAGAGGAACTCATTTAAATCAAGGCTCTCTAAATGCAGATTTAAAGTGTGATTAAGTCACCTATTTTAAACTACTTTGTTTCTATCGGTTATTCCAATTGCCATATAGTAGGATTATTTTTGAATTAAAGCACTAGTTAAATGTTATCTGGGGGGGAGATGGGGGAATAAAAAGCTTGGTAAGAAGAGGCAAAACGAATATGTTTAGTGTTATTATTAAGTCAACAAAATTAGAAGAGCCCAGGATGTGACTGGGGTGTGGTACTCAAAGAGAATGTTTATGAGAGTGTCCAAGTTTAGCATAAGAGAATAGGCAGGCCTGGAAACCCCATGGGAATAAGATGCATCTGTTGTTGTAGGCAGCCCCAGCAAAATGTGACTGGTTCACTAGCCTGGGGCAAGCTTCCCCCCCCCTTTATTTATTTTTTTTTTTTTTTGACAGTCAAGTACAATATTAGCTTTCTTTTTCATTTTTTTCTTTCCTTTTCTTGCCATCATCAAGCTGAGGCCGGGTGAGAATATTTTGTGTCTAGACTAATAAATGTTTGTAAGGATTTTGCAAGACTGGTTTATGGGAACAGAATCCACTTTTTGTTTTTCTGCTGGAAAAAGCAGCATTAAAAGCAAATGAGCACCATCATGCATTTGTTTTAAATTGCATATTACAGCACTGCTATTTTGTGTGCAATCAATACATAATTTGGAAGAAAAATGCTTTTAACATTCAAAGCTATCCCTGAGCAGCTAAGGTTCTCTTGGAAACTGAAGGAGGAGTCTGAAATTATTGTTCTTTTGTTTGCATCCCCCAGTGGGAAAGGCAGCACACAACTAGAAACCACTGTGCTTTAAGCAGCATGAATCATTAAGAATAAAGATCAACCCCCCCTTCATTTAAGCATTAGATATTAAAACTGAATCTAGGACAGAGGTAAACTAAACAGACTCTCTTCTTCCCAAACAGTTTTTGGGTTAAATAAAATATCAAAGGGACTATATAAATCTTGTAACTTCCTCTACTGAAATAAAAAGATACTTAACATTTTGCAAAACATGGCCTGCCTAGATTGTAATTACAAGCATCAACTTAATCAGTGGAAATTACTGGGATATGCACAGGCCAAAACCTACATTTTCTTTTTAATATTTGTTATGGAGGGTGGGGTATTTCAAGATGAAATGGCTGACTGGGTTTATTTCATTGCTTTGGGTGGAAATGACTGAATCCTTCCACACAATGTAGTGCAGAGAAGCCGCACTGCTCTGGTGCGGAGCAATATTCAGACCCAACCCCTCCAGCAAGCTTGCACCCTCAGCCTCACACTCCCAAGAGCCAGCTCTCTGCAGCATCACCCAGCAAGAAAGAGGGCCCCTGTTCAATAATTCACAGATAATAACTTTGTAAGGATTACATCCAGAAATAGGATATCCACTCCCCTAAAGGAGCATATATCCAGGAATTCCACCTTTGAACTACCTCTTGACCACATGCATCTATCTGGCCTAAACAGCAGTAGAAGTATTGCTCGCTCTTCATCAGTAAGCTTGTGTGAACCACAAAGTAATACAGAGTTTGCAACATCATCATCCACGCAAATATTAATGTGCTGGAAAGCTTTCAAAGCAAAGGATTCTGAATAAAATTTCAGTGTATTTAGTAAAAGAAACCTTTTCCCTCTCTGAACATTATATACAATGATTAATACATACAATTTCTAAGGATGTGTGAATGTGACTATTTCTTGATGTGGAATGAATAAATCTACTCTACTTCACTATGACTCTTCTTTCTTTTCACCTTTTCCCTCCTCTCTCCCGAAGAAACAAAAAAATGGTATTAATAAGGCCTTATTTTTCCCCTGGTGGAAGCCCAGAATTTAAAAAAAAAAATAAAAAAATAATGGTGCTATTTGTCAAGAATTCATCTCACACACCCAAGTCTCCTTCCATCTTAAATTATTTATTTTAATAATAAAAAATAAAATTCTCTACTCTCCCACAAATTCCTCCAACAAATTAAAATGTATTAATAAATCCAATTTGAAAAACACTCCTAAGGTACAAGAAGTAAATTTGTGAGTTTGCATTGCATTTCAACAGATACCTGCAATGACACCACGGATCTTGTGTGGGCACCAATTCCTCAAACTGATCCATGCACAGAAAACCTGAACTCACACAGCTCTCCGGGGGTGATGAACCTTTTGTCAGTCCAGGCCCTCACTGACAAGTTTGGAGGACAGAGAGCTTCAAGTATTCAACACTGGGAACAAGGCTGGACATTGCACAGGGCTGAATGCTCCACAAATTCCACCGAAGGTAGAGATGTGCTTCATCTTGCTGAGAACCCTACTGAGAAACAGAAGCCCCCAGGTCTTCACGCTTGCTCCATCCAGCTCAGCAACTGCTGCCAAGTACTTAAGCACTCCTGATACAGTTCTGCTTTGCAAAGCACCCTCAGCTCCAACTCACGCTACTGAAAGCAGCTGACCTATGTGTAAGAAGGCAGTATTTTTCTCCTTTGAAAGTATCTTGAAGTCTTCTCTACTCAGGTAGTAATAGTTGTTCTTTCCTGTCCCCTACCCCGTAGTGTCCCCTCTTTTTTAGGGCATACAACAGTCCTAGAACTCATTTTGACCTAATTACCAAAATAGAGCCAGTAGAAGAGTTTTAAAATCAACAGGATTTTGACATTCGAAGCATGTCCTTCCATTACAACACAGGGAGGAAGACAATCATCTTAGTACCATGTTTTGTTTAGCCTAAAGTTCCACAGTTTTTAGGAAAGCCAAGCTTAGAGACCTCGACCAAGACTGCCTCAGACTACACAAACATGCATTTCTATCTGCAAAGTTCTTGGCACCCTTGGAGGGTAAGAAATGTCAAAATAGTCACACTCCTAGCCTATGAACATGGATTCCAGTCTTAAAAGCCCATACAAAATGATAGCTTATAATGAATGCTGTGGATTAGGCAAACAGCTGTTTCCTATCCAATACACAGAATGATAGTATCATTTAGGTTGGAAAATACCTTTAGGACCATTAAGTTCAACCATAAACCTAACACTTCCAAGTCCACCGCTAAAACACCGATCTTCAGCACCACATATACATCTCTTTTAAATACTTCTAGGGGTGGTGAACCCACCACTTCCCTGGATAGCCCATTCCAGGGCTTTACAACCTTTCTGGGGAAGAAATTTTTCCTAATGTCCAATCTAAACCTCTCCTGGCACAACCTGAGGCCACTCCCCCTTGTCCTGTTACTTGGGAAAAGAGGCCAACCCTCACCTTGCTAACAACTTCCTTTCAGGTAGTTGTAGGGAGTGGAAAGACCTCCTCCCCTGTGCCTCCTTTTCTCCAGACTAAATAACCCCAGTTCCCCCAGCTGCTTGTCCTAAGATTTGTCCTCTAGACACTTCACCAGCTTTGTTGCCCTTGTGTGGACATGCTTCAGCACCCCAATATCCTTCTTGGAGTGAGGGGCCCAAAACTGAACCCAGGATTCGAGATGTCTCCTCACCACTGCCAAGCACAGGGGACAATCACTTCCCTAGTCCTGCTGGCCACACTATTTCTGATACAAGCCAGGATGCTACTGGCCTTCTTGGCCACCTGGGAATACATATATGGTTCATAAGATGCTCTGAAGATTCAGAGGACTGAACATGTGGAACTTTTATCATAATCACTAGAAAGTTCAAAAGCTCACTTCTGTCCTTCTGTCTGGTGGGGTGAATTTGGCACTCAGAACGATGGTGGTTCTGCCAAACAGCGAGGGCTGGTGTTGTTATGCATGCCTCATTACACGCTTCTGTCTGCCCACTGCCTGAACAAAACCGCCAGCCTTCAAGGCTTGCCTGATCAACGGCTTCAAATTGTGGGTCCCCTAGCAGCATGTTAAATTCCTTCAACTCCTAGCGAGACCAACGGATAACGCAGGTGAGCAGCAGACTGCAGAATGCCACCAGGGAAGGCCAAGCTTCACAGAGTGGACTCACTTTCTTAAATGGCTCCAAACACAATTTGAAGCCTGTTCTGTGGAACCAGAAAATAATGAGCTCCTTTAGACTTGATAGGCACAAGCAGAGGTCAAGCTGCTAAAGGATGCTTGCAACGCTGAGTTTTTTGCTATATTTGACTTAATTCAAGGACTGCAAAAAGCAGTGTATTCAAAGTTTTTTACCATTTTTCCTAAACGTTCTCCCATCTAGCTGCATCTGTTCCTTTTTTAGTCATCAGCAATTTTCATAGCTTCTGTGCTTTAGCATGACACTGCCTTTTTTACCTTTTTAACAATATATGTGCGACTCTACATTCCAGTTCTTGCCCCTCTAGATCACTCTTTTTCAATGTATTGTTCTATTGAACTTTAGTGTTTACTACGATCTCAAAACTCGTAAGGATAAAAGGCTGGTACACATCTTCCCACAAGCAGCAACAGCAGACTTCTGCTCAGTTTGGGCCGAACTCTGAAGATGGTTAGAAAGGATCCAGTGGTAGTATAGGCACTCTTTTATGAAATACGTTACAGTTCACTGAACTCTGAAGGACGTGAAAAAGACTTGAGTGGACTTTCCAAAGTTCCTTCCAGTTCCCTGAAGAAAGACAACACAACTGGAAATGAACCATCAGTTAAAGTGATGCAAGGCAGAGAATTATGAAATACCATCTGGCTGGTACAGGACAAGGAAATGTATCATTTTTGGTGGCTTCCACCTCCACAGAAAAAGAAACAACTGTTTATGCAGCAAAGTGGTTTGACTGTTTGGGAAGGTCCTGAACTAGCCCCCCCCCGGGAAAAGACATGGTTTGTTGGTTTGTTCTCAAGTTTCACCAATCTGCCCTTGGGACTGAGCTGTGAGGAGCTGAATGA